>JARPMJ010001057.1:0-192760 GCA_033366665.1 Phoxinus dragarum
GTTATTTTTTTAACAACGTGAAGTACAGTGCTATTTCACAGTAAAATGTTAAATTAAATAAATTAAATTCAATCTTCAGCTTAAGGCATTTCTGCTGAAAACACAGTATATAAAACAGTACAGTGTCTTCAACACCGGAATATTAACATTATACATTTTTCACTTAACATCATATTCAATATCAGTTACCTGCACATGGGGAAACCAAGCTAAATCAGGATAGGCATGTCGACATCACAGACAGAGACACATAAACAGCCCTACACAACGCACAGTAAGTCGGACGGAGGAATAGCATTAGAAGCCATGCAAAATAAGCTACATTTAGCAATCAGCTTCTCAGCCTTAAAGGAGAACTCCGGCGCAAAATGAACCTTTGGTCTAATTACACATTGTTACCTAGTCAACCGTTATCTGAGATTTGTTTTCATGATTATCGATTGTAAATAGGCCTATAACGCTAGTATATTGGGCATAGAGTAATGACTAACTAACACTAACAAGACTCAAAATAGCCCCACACTAACACGGTAGCATAATGAGGGTCCCTACCTTCAAACCGAAGCATTGAGAACTTTGACAGTGTCCAGACAGTTTAATAAGAAGATATTTTATACATACAGTCAACTTCGCGTATACAGGCAGAAGCCATCTTTGAAAAACAGTCTCTACCAGTCGATCTACGAACGCCGATCCAAGTGCGCTGAACTGTGTAGAATCTCACATCTCACCATTAGTTTTTGATGCACTTCCTCGATTGGATAGCACAACCCCAGCTAACGCTGCTCTTCCATGGTGCACCTGTGGGAACTGCAGGGAAATGGCCACAGATGCTGAAAGGAAATGCTGTGGCCAGGGGCCTAACTACTGCATCAGTAAATTGGCACATTTTATTCTGTATTGTCTGGAAGATGGTTATTTGCATATCCACAGAGTTTTCAGAAATGATGTGTTGATGGTAGCTGAAGTTAGAGAGCCAGGAGATGATAACAGACAATTTAGGTATGCTGCTTATCGTCAATACATCTTTTGGCAGCATGGGTCACTGGGTCAGGGTAACAGTCGTGTTATTCCCAGCTGCTGTATATGGAGAATAAGGGAAAAATACCCCGACCCCCAGGGCCAGTACACTGGCTTTGTTCACGTTAGAGTGGTATCAAATGGTGGGTATAGTTTACTTCCAGTAATTTATTGTTGTATATATGGTTTTACAAATTGTTTTTTTATTTGTTCTGTTTTTTTATTTGTTTGTTTGTAAAGAGCCTTCCTCCTTTTTTCAATAAAAAAATACGATGTAGAGAAACAGTAACATAAATGGTATAATTGTGGCAGTTTAAATTAAGTCCGACTACGCCACCCGGAAATGGTCCGGGAACCCACAGAGAAATTCAGGTACACAAAGCATGCAGATACGTAGTGGCTGAGTCAGATAACAGACAATGATGATGGTATAAAACAATTTATTCAGAAACACCATTTAATAAAATACAACACAATCTTTAGTAATAAATCACTAAATCGTATAAGCATCACCCACCCACACACACACACACACACACACACGCACCTACCACTTCAGAACCTGGGGAATTTGTCCTAACTATCAGATCAACACAGCAACCACTCGTGCTCTCTCACAACACTCCACTCGCTGTGAACACTGCAGACTGTCAATCAAACCACCACCACACCCAAAAGACTTCAGGGACCACGGATACCCCAGATCCTGAAGGGAGAAGACAAGAACAATCAATATAACAGAAATAAACAAAAGCACACACTTTCCACATGAAACTGTCACATTGAAGCGTATAATCACACACGGCCAAAAAGGCCTGTCCTTCTCTCAATGACAACACCAGCTAATCGGTTGATGTTCGTGGACCGTGATCAACACAATAGTGGGCGATAGTTGGTCGTTCTCCCCACTTCTTGACAAACATACAAGACCAAAAATAACAAAAAAAAGAAAGAAAATCAATTAAACAAAAAGACAGAAAATGCAAAACCCAAACGAAACACTCATAATAACATACAAATATAAGGGCGACACATAGATCTTCGTCACTGCAAGGTTACCCCCAGCCCACTATCACAGCAGCAATTTATATTGGATCCTGGCCGGCTGCACGCCCAACGTAGATCAATTTGAACGTCGTCCTCCAATGGATGGAGACCATCACACATCCAATCCGTCTGAAGTCGTTTGGTGTCACGCGCAGATAAAGGTAAGTAGCACGAGCCAACAGCGTCCTCAAAGCTTCCAAAGTCTGCTAAGCCTGCTGCAACACCTCCACGCCATATACCACTAATAAAATATAGCCTAACATTAGGGGTTGAGGAGGTGATCGTCTGGTTAGCTTAGACATAGGAACAAGGCATCACATACCTGCGGCAAATAACTCACGCCGCGCAGTGCACTCAATGACGTGCAAAAAGGCTCGCAATGATAGCGTTCACTCCCCGTGTCTGTCGTTCTCCTCAGCCACACTGCAAGTTAAGCGAGTCCCAAATCACCCTTCCTGATCCAAACATTCAAGATGCACTTGCCACCAAAAAGCCCTTACCTCCTGAACCAAAACAGGCGCCCCAGAATGACGGAATAGCACGCTTGCCTAGATGTCCGTCGCATCTCTTTTTATATACACGGACACTCCATATTTGGGAATTAACCCTATGATGGCTGATTACATCACCACATAATGATAAAGGTTACACAGTATAAATAGATAACTAGACTCAGCTACTCTGTACAGTTGAAACTGTTTAGTCTGAAATTGTTGATCAGCAGCTTGTGACACAAAAGGTTACATGGCAATGAACATGGTCAGGGTTGTGAGGCTCTGGGAAATGGGCTTCACGGGTCTTCAGTCTGGAATGCTGATACTGAGGAGAGCAAAATAAAAACTGAAGTTAGTTTATTTCAAACTTGGATGTGTTATGCATGACATCTGACTTGGTGTGTGGCATATAGCCCAAGGTGCAAAATAAATAAATTGCCATTCAACCTACCAAGACCTCTCCTGACTTGGGTGTGCAGGAGTTCCTCAATGGTTGGTGCCGACACAGGGGGAAGTGGGCCGTACCTTCTGGGGTCATCAGGTCGTAGTGTCCTCCGTCTGGGCATCCCCTTACCAGCTAATCTCTTTTGAAGGATCATAGTAGTAATGGGCGATAGAAACTATATGCAATATAAACGATACAAAATTGGCCTACGATAGAGATTTTAATTCTATTGCGATAATGCATGTTGATGACGCAATCTACCTGCGAAATTTAGAGCCACAAGCTGCAACGCATCATCGTATTGTTATCTTGAGTAAATATGGCTAAAATTGAAATTGAGCTGGTGAAAAAAAACGGTGCAACATCCATTATTTGGACTTGGTTTTAAGCTGGATTTAAGCCGTCCGACGAACAGCAGCAAACTCTGTAGAGTGTGTGGGGCAACAGTTCCAGCTACGTCTGTTTCACATAACGTTATTCCATTTGCAGTGCGTACATTTTTCCACACCCATGTTAACAGGTTAGAGCTTTCACACGCGGATGCGGTCCATCAATGCGTTCCAGGTGCAGTGCGTATACAGCAGTGCAGCGATCGTCTATTTCTGCTGTGCTGCACACGCTGAATTAAAGTGACAGCGCATGGTTCGTGGTCAGAATGAACACGGATTGACCTGAAAATATAGTAATCTCACCATAAATGCATTTAATACAATTTTACTACTATTTTTCACAGTCATTTCCACAGCCAAAAAGACACCAGTTTTTCCTGTTCTCTGCATCTTGGGTGGCATTTAAGAACCAAGGACTTGCTAACTAACTAGGCCTAAGTGTAGTGCCTTTTAGAATGGTTTGCTTTGCACTAAAGGAAAGAAACCCAATACTTTAAGCTTGTTCTTTGTTAAAGTCTCTGCAGCTAGTGTACTTGAAACATAATCTGTGACATTATGTTGTATAATTACAGTTTTCCACAATAAATGTTCTCAAAACTACATACGTTTCTTTATTTCTTTAAAAAACAAAAAATACATGTTCTGAAATGGTTCTATTATAGTTGATATATCGTGATATATATCGTTATCGCAAGAGCTGCAATGTATATCGTAATATGGATTTTAGGCCATATCGCCCATCCCTAGATCATAGCTTGCAGTTCTGGGATGTAGCCATATCAGCAGTGGACCTGTGGGGGGTGGGTGAGAAGAGACATTTTGTGGGATTTTGAAAATCACTTTCTATCTACAGTATGTGTACATACTCATTAAATTACCTAAAGTTTAGATATTTGTGGACCTCATTAAGCCACAGCTTGTTTTTTAACGATGCTCTTCAGGGCCTCATGTGCCATGGAGCCTCACTCAAGCCACTGTTGAGTTCCACCAGATTCCAAGTCTGCATGCTGGCAGCCTCCCAGCACCCACCTGTGTTCATTTGTCACATGATGTAGGAGCCCAAGCCACAGCTCCTAGAAATAATATAGAAATATAATGTACATACAAAAACAAGCATGCACATTGTACATAACTCATTATTATGCAGTTTATAATTCATAATATGCATCATATTATGCATATGATGATGCTGTTTGTAAGTACTGTAATCTAAGTGGGTCACATGATTGACCACAATGACTTCCTGGGTAGCTACCTGATGAATAAGCCAATATCCAACATCAAGGAACCACCCTAGCTTATTCTCTTTGCCAACAAGGCATGTCTAATAAGACTCCATGTTAGTTTCAGAAAATTTTTAGATGACAACTATTTTCCAAATCATAACAACTTACAATGAACTCTTGGTAAGAATCTGCTGTTTTGCAGCACTACCAAAAGTGGTTGACAACATCTTTCAGCCAACTGCTCAAACTGGACTGACCCTTGACCTGTGAAGCCTGGGATAGACATAACACTAATCATTATTACATAGCTCAAATTAGGGTAGATTGCCATGCAGAAAATCAAGCAATAGAAATGACAGCTGAACTTACAGCATGGATCCTTTTTGCCAAATTCTTGGCCCCATGCCACATATCCAAGCTGTGCTGCAGCCCAAGGTCTTTGTACTTTCCTTTGTCTTATTTGGAAAAATAACATGTACAATTAGTATGTCACGGGGTGACCAAGGGTCGGAACTTTTCTTTTTGTTCCCCCCTGGGACGCATTTCCGGGAACCCCGAGGCTGGTTCCGGTAGCTTGTGAGCTGGAGCCCGAAACAGCCCGCATTGATTGCGGAAGATTGGCTGCACCTGTGAGAGGAGAACAAAGCCACGAGTGATATGTGAGAGGGACAGATAAAAGCAGGCTCTAGAGAAGTGTGAGGGTGGCAGTTTGACGATAGTTTTCCGGCGTGGAGCTTTGCCGGGTCAAAGCCAGCCAGTGCAGTGCTGTGAATACGTGTCTAGCTCGATTGGCCAGCTATCTCCGGGAGTTCGTGTATGTGGTGATGGATCATCGGCAGTGGAGTTGAGGAAGGAAGGAAACAGACATCGGAGTAACCGCCTGAAAGATAAGTGCTCAGCTTTATGTTGTGAGGAAAAGGAAACAATCGAGGGATAATCGTTGACTGTGTTATCAAGAGTAAAGCTGTGTTTGTTCACTAGACGTCTGACACCGACCTGCATGGGAATATCTCGCTGAGCCTGAACATTGTTCTAGTTTTGAGCATTGGAGTGATACTGCTGTGTCTACTGAACTTTGCACGACTGATGAGAGTGATATTGCGGTGAATGCACGTGTGGGGCGAAGTACAGTGTTCGCAGCGAGGGAAAAAGTGCAGCAACAACGTGTCGGATGGTGGAGGATAAGAACCTTTCAGTTGAACACACCCAACACCGAAAGCCCATCGTGAGTATGCTCTCTTGAAGATATACTGAATATTCTGAATGTCTCCTTTCTTTATGCTGTGTGCATCGAAGTCTCCATGCTGAGCCGCCACAGTCAAAAGCGCTGTCTTCTATGCTGAAACACCCCAGTTAAAGGTCCCTTGTGAGTACTCTCTTTTGACGAATTACTGCATACTCTGAATGTCTCCTCTCCTCATGCTGTCTGCATTGAAGCCTATAGACTAAGCCACCACAGCCGAATGTCCCTTGTGAGAGTACTCTCTTTTGACGAATTACTGCATACTCTGAATGTCTCCTCTCTGCATGCTGTCTGCATTGAAGCCTATAGACTGAGCCAACACAGCCGAATGTCCCTTGTGAGTACGCTCTCTTGAAGATATACTGACTATTCTGAATGTCTTCTCCCCTCATGCTGTCTGCATTGAAGCCTATAGACTGAGCCAACACAGCCGAATGTCCCTTGTGAGTACGCTCTCTTAAAGATATACTGACTATTCTGAATGTCTCCTCTCTTCATGCTGTGTGCATTGAAGTCTCTATGCTGAGCCACCACCGTCAAAAGCGCTGTCTTCTATGCTGAAGCGCCCCAGTTAAAGGCCTCTCGTGAGTACTCTCTCTTGAAGATATACTGCATATTCTGAATGTCTCCTCTCTTAATGCTGTGTGCATTGAAGTCTCTATGCTGAGCCACCACCGTCAAAAGCGCCGTCTTCTATGCTGAAGTGCCCCAGGCCCCTTGTGAGTACTCTCTCTTGAAGATATACTGCATATTCTGAATGTCTCCTCTCTCCATGCTGCCTGCATTGAAGTCCATCTACTGAGCCACCCAGGGTCGTACGGCGACCACCCGTACCTGAACGGTGATCCGAGTTGATTCAGATCCCCAGCGGTCGGAGTGTCGGCTCCCCGCATCCGTCGACGGGGTGTAGGCCCTGAGTTCAGAGCCCGAAGTTGTCCTGGTGGTGCATTGATCCTGTAACACAGAAGCCGAAGATTATACGATATAACCAGTTAACCACGTTGGCACTGTCCTGAGCCTCCTGTAGTGGCACTGCTGCTCCAGCCAGCGATTCCTCCTTGTCGTGGTCCGGACCGACCCTGTGAAACAGACGCCTGACGTTAGTACATACACTCTTGTTCGACTGCTGCGGTGGAATTAGTGCTGTCACTTTCCTGTCCTTGTCTTGCCAGTCTCGGCCCGTCCTCGGAAGAACTCCAGTCTCTGGTGTGGTGTCCGGTCCCGTCCAGCCGAATCCAGATCCTGTGAAGTAGAAATCAACGGTCAATAATAGCCCACCGAGTCCCTCGCGTCCACCCCTCGAAGGAGGCATAGAACGGCCACAAGAAGTGAGAGTCTGCGCTACTGCGCCTGAGAGCCCTTCCCGAGTTTCATACTCACCCATGGACGTGACTCGATCCTGATACCAAGATACTTACCATCTGTCCACAACCAGAGCCGTCCTCAGTTTTAAGAAATTCCTTTAATTAATAAAGTCTTTTAAATTGTCGTTCTGTTGTCTGTCATCTCTGTGCTGCGGGGTAGCTCCTCAGAAAGGGCACTACCAAAGGGTTAACGGGGAGGTCGGCTGGCATAGAGCCACCACACCCCCGACCTGTGACAAGTACAGTAATGCCCCCTCACTAGGGGTGGAACGGTACACAGAAGTCACGGTTCGGTTCAGACATCATGGTTCGGTACGAGTTCGGTACAATGGAGGGAAAAGCAAAACAAAAATGCAGAATTGTTGTTATTGTGCATGTCTCAGTCTGTACCACCTACAGTCTCTCTCCCCTGAGCAGCTGCAACAGCCTGAAGTGTGTAAAGTAAGATGTAAACAATAAGTACCCCAGATCATCTCCAGACTCCATCTGTAACTTGTAAACAAAATAAGACAATCAGCCATAAAACTGAAAATACAGCATCTCTTATGTGCGGATGCACGAGTGCGAAGGGGCGCAAAAATGTCATCATTGCGGTGTGGGCGGCCTTTTTTGTAACCGCGCGCGCGGCTCCGCATCCGAAGATGCACGAGTTCGAGCCGAATCTGGCCGAGCATGTACATATCACCGCACCGGCACCCAGTTCTTGCGTCTAAATGAGTTGCTTACATTAACAAAATGAGCCTACAATAGCAGACCTTTTAGCCCTTTAAATAAAAATAAATGGCCTTGTTTTATAAAAAGGTTCACAAAACTAAATAAAAATGTTTAGAAAATATGTAACGTTAATTTAGTTGTAGGTTACGTTCTCATATCAATTTTTTTTCTCTGATGTCACAGGGAATAATCTGGTTTACTGCTTTACACGATTCTTTTGTAGTGTGGTTTTGGTGTACTAAAAGTGTTGTACTAAAATAAACATTCACGAATGTACCTTTTTCTCGCCGCTGATTCCTGATGGTTTAGAGCAGAGGTTCCCAAAGTAGGCGCCCCACTGGGGCGGCAAGTGGCTCACTGGTTCATGTAGGTTGTCTACAAACTGGAAGGTTGGTGGTTCAATCCCCGGTTCCACTTGACCAAGTGTCGAGGTGTCCATGAGCAAGACACCTAACCCCAGCTGCTCCCGACGAGCTGGATGGCGCCTTGCATGGCTGACACTGCCGTCGGTGTGTGAATGGGTGAATGTGAGGTAAAATGTAAAGCGCTTTGGTGGCCATTGGGTCTGTGAAAGCGCTATATAAATGCAGTCCATTTACCAAAGTGGGTGCCATGATAACTGGCTAGGGGTGCCGCAGAATCTCAGCTTTATTTTTCAATTTATACAGCCTAAAATAACTATTGTACCATATAATAACCTTTTACAGCATAATTTAAAATCATATCAAAACACCAACATATGCATGTCCAAACGAAAAATGAATTAGCGAAAAAACACTGATATATTTCATATATTTCATACATTTAAAGTTAAAATGTTTATTTACCGCTAATTGGATTGTTCTCGGGAGGAAATCGTCCCGCTTGCTCCGCCCTTTGTAATGGTGCGCGCTCAATTTTATATTTTTATATCAAAAATATTTTATTTTTTAAGTTATAAGTTATAAGGTTTGAACAAAGCAAACGAGGAACTAAAGAAAAAAATATTTGGAGTTGTTTATTATTATTTAAAGAGTTAAGTATCTTTAAATCTGTTTTGTTCCAATGATTCTCACATACAGTAGCCTAATTGGTTAAAATCATTCTGTTGACGTGTGTCCAGTTATAAATCTGAAGGGGTTGTTTCGCCTCATATTATGTCTGTTGTGATGCATTCATAATAAATTAATGCTGCTGTTTATGCTTAATTTGTTGTTTGCTCATCTGGATATAATTGTATATATGTATGTACATATGTTCGTTTAGTTTAATTAGGTTGGAGTGCCGTGGAAAAAAAACACTACAAAGGGGTGCCATGCTTTCAAAAAGTTTGGGAACCACTGGTTTAGAGGACAATTACACCGAGTCGCACCCTGTCGTTTCAGAGAATAGTACACCGGCGAGCGTGAAGTAAATGCCTCGTCCATTGGGGGAGTCATCGTAGGCTCGCGCTGCGGATGCAGGCGAAAGTATAAACAAACCTAGCTTAAGGCGGGGCTACAGATTAGGTGTCCATAAAGAACCAGTGTATGTAACAGTAGTTCCGCATTACATTCATTAATTTGCACGCAAGTTTTATTTATTTTTATACCGTGTATTCTCAGTGTAAATTCATGCACCGAACCGTGACGCCCGTCCCAGCTAACAGGGGACGTCCCCCGGACTTTTCGAACGTCCCCTTAGGTCCGCATTAGGTCCGCTTTGTAACGTTCCCGAGCGAACGTTCGGAGGACGTCCGCATTTGGTCCGCTTTGTAACGTTCGCTTACGGACATTCCGATGACGTCCGCATTTGGTCCGCTTTGTAACGTTCGCTGACGGACATTCCGATGACGTCCGCATTTGGTCCGCTTTGTAACGTTCGCCGACGGACATTCCGATGACGTCCGCATTTGGTCCGCTTTGTAACGTTCGCTGATGGACGTTCTGAGGACATTTGTCCGGGCCAGTTTGCGAACGTCCCTATTTCGTCCCTCACCTGCCATTCCCATGACAACACTTGGGAAATCCAGTCGCCCATGCCTTTGATTTTTATCATTAGACCTCTTGCAACTCAAACGAATAATTAAACTAAAATATAAACCCAATATTGGATTAAAAAGGGGATTTGTTTATTCCTTAATATCCATTAATTAATTGTGATGATGGATTTTATCTAAAAACCATGGTTTTTGTTTTGCAGATTGACGTTATAGTATTAGTAACTGCAAATAAATTATAGAAAAAAAATATTATTTGAATTAATTGTCAAATTAAGTTAATGTTAAAAATGTTAGTGTTTTAATTTTAATGTTAAGATAATAACTTTCATGTATAACTTCTATCACTAATTAAAGATGTAATCAAATCAGAGTCTGTTTTCAGCCACTATAATTTAAACATCAAAAACATGATAATTTATTCAATTGAATAGGCTACAATTACTATTCCACATGTATGAAGAAAATAAGGTTGAATCTCAGGAGCTCTAAAAGAATGCATCGACTTCAAATGATGAATGCAGCCAAGGAAAATGCGAAGAAGGGAAAAGCACATTGCTGGAAAGAAAGTGGAAAATAACACAGGTAAGACAAATAAAAGTATCCTAATTTAGGCTGCATGTCAAACTGTTGGTCAGGCGATCGAAGGACTGGTTTTATTCAAAATAAGTTATTTTAGGAAAAATATTATTCTAATTATTGCACTTAAGACGACTGATAGCACTTGAATCTCAAAAAAAAAGAAGAAGTGTCATATTATATAGCTACACACATGCATGCAAGTGACTATCAAATCATAGGATCAAATGCACCTAAGCGAGTGACGTCATTCATTACAGCACGCAGCATGTATCCATGGCAACGCTCAGCTGCTTAGTGAGTGACAGTTAACGGTCCTCCTCAGACGCGGCCTTGTGGTGTCCCTTTCGTCTGTCTAAAAGGTATTTTTAATTGTTAGATTAGTATACATTAGTTATCGTAACCACTATCCATCATTACATTTTATGAAAATTGTACCTTTTAAAACGTTTGATGAAGTTGTCGGCCGTGTACCACTGCTAACCGTTATGCTAACACTACGAAGCTAACGTTAAATGTTGCTGAAATGAGACAACGTTATATTTTACTTATGGATAAATAGACATATAAAATCATAACACTACTGAATGTGTTCATTTTGTTGTTTTAGGTAGATGCCAGGGGGAAGAATTGCCAACGGACTAACCCCACAGCTGACCCACACACACACACAGCTGCCAGCGCGTTTGAAGACACACACACACACGGAAAGAGCACAACACCTTTACAATTGTTCAAATAAATACTTTGTTCCTTACAACGTGTCTGTTTTCTTTGGTTAGCCAGAAATAAAATAAAATAAAAATATTCATGGGACTAAACGCGAAAGTCCCCATAATGTCCCGAATGGCCGCTGGTGGTCCTGTGCACGTCCTCTTGAACGTACGGAGGACGTCTTCGCGAACGTTCGCGGGACATCAAGCGGACCCTACACGGGGACGTTCGGGGGGACGTTCGCACAGGCCATTTAGGGGACGTTCGGGGGACCTTTTTTTGTTAGCTGGGGTACCGTTTCGGTTCAATACGAATACATGTACCGTTCCACCCCTACCCCCCACCCCTCCAAAAAAGTTGTTCTAATTCTACAAGTAACGCACAATTTCAGTGTCAACTTACTCAATAGTGCAGAGATCTGGACATGGGCATCAGTGCAGACCTCCACTAGTTTCAAAAAAAATTTGTGCATATATTCTGTGCTATTGTTAAGCCCCACAAAAGGGACAAAAACATTATAAAGCATCATAAAGTTGTCGTGCACTATATTATAAGTGTTCTGAAGCCATTATATAGTATAATGTGAGATAGAAATTAATATTTAAGTCATTCAATTCAAGATCACGTACACTTTTCCCTCCGCTGCGGCTGTCAGTCATTCTCCATTTAGCATCAAACAGCGCGTCACGTTCGGTTACGAGTCAACACGATGAAAAACTCTCTCCAAGATGATTCAATGTTACTATAATTATACTTGATCTGTAGATAAAGGTCAATGGTTTTGCATTAAACAACTTTATCTTGCTGGACTTTATTGCTGCATCATGTTACTTTCTACCGAGTTTCTCTCACAACACTGGAGTCAGCATTATAATTGTTCTTCACGCGCACAGTAACTGACATTTAAAACTGTTAAAAGAAAATGCTCAATAAACTATTGCATAGATAGATAGATACTGTATAATACACTACGCATCAATATGTCTTTCCTTTGTGATTTGAACTTTTCAATCCGTGACTCGTGTTGCTTCAAGCGCATCATTCTGCGTTCGCGATGCGCATAAGCGCTGTGTGCCGCACTGTATTGGGGCCTTTCATATCATAATACAGCAACGCAATGAACGATTATTAATAGCCTTTCTAGTTCTGTACTATCTATCATGTTGCTGCCTCATTAAACCGATGTGCTATACATTTAAAACATGTCTCAATTTTATAGTAGGCTATAAAATAATTAATCTTTTTGATTTTTGTTATCTTGTTTTTCATGAATGTATTTTACAACAATACAAAGACCAATGTGTAACGTTTTACCAAATTTAGTGTTACACTTATTCTAATATTTGTTCCTCACTAAATGTTTTTTCATGTTAATCATTCATTTAATACAATTATTGTGCACTTGTGATTTTTCTAGACTAAATTGTATGCTTAATTATCCACTATTCTAGTTTATAATAGCATTTATGGTCTTTTTTTTATTTTATTTATTTTTTAAATGAAGTTGTCTGTATTAAGTAGATTGTGTTTAACACACAAAATAGTGATTATCAGTTCAACACACATAGTTATAGAAATTATACTTGATTTAAAAAAAAAACTGCCCTGGTATCGGATTGGTATCGGTAGATACTCAGAATTTTTGGTATCGGATCGGATCGGTTCTGAAAAAATGGTATCGGTGCATCCCTATCAAGGAGCACAAGTTTGTGCACTTTCTGAAGATTTTTTTGCACTGAATTTGCACTGTCAGTTCTGTTTTTGAATAAAGGGTTGGGAATGAATGCTTTTTTTTATTATATTTTGATCCGATTAATCGAAAAAATAATCGACAGATTAATCGATTATTAAAATAATCGTTAGTTGCAGCCCTACTTGCCACCATGAAGTCCCCTGCCAGCATCCCGTACCTCACAGTGGGCTGTGAGCTCTATCTCCATACAGCGTGGCCAACAGGGCAGGTCTGACAATAAATGGGACACAACTTAGGCTATTTAGCGTGATCAAATACAAACATAGAATTGCTTCCACTAAGTGGAACTACAACTCTGGTAGCTTAATTGAGTTTCACAAAACCACTGTCAACGTATTACCATTGCCTCCAACACCAATCTACACTTATTTGCAATGTAGTATGATTATAACACCTACCCATTCCATGATGCTTGCTGTACCCCTGCGCGTAATGGAAACTTCAAATGGAGGGCGACACTGACACTCCACTTGGCTGACGTCAAGTGTATGGGAATTTTTGGACTGGAAGCACAAGGAATGTTGCAAGCTGCTTCAAACAGTCCTCATAAGTGATGGAGGTAAGGTTAGGGTTAATGGAGGCTCTACATCCGGGATGTCATGTACTGTCTCACTGGCATCTATCACAGGCAGATTGTCAAGGCATGGTGGTGTCTACAATGCTCCACCCAACCTAAAGACATGAAAGATATATTTCTCAATTACAGATAGAAAGCCAATCAGATGAATAAAATAAAAATGGCAAATACAGAGAGGGGGTTATCTTTGAGATACTACAGGGACCAGGAATTCTCTAAAACACTCATCTTTTATCTTTATGTGTTTACGTATTTCATTGAATTAATGTCCGAAGATGTATTGTGAACAATCTTTGAGGATCCAATGGTAACGAGGGACATAGTCTGTCATCTGCTTCAATCTCCTCATCATTACTAACACCTTCACTGTCACCCCAATAAATTCTGGCAAATTTGATAGAAAATTATATTGGTTAACCCTCTGGGGTCGGCAAACTCGTGGGCGCGTTTTGCTGTTTTTTTTTTTTTACATAGCAGCAACATAGACTTAAAATACTCTGTCATATATGGTCATACAGACTTAAGAAATATGAGAAAAGAATCTGTGAAATTTTTGTATGTGTCCACTTACAATCTAAACAAAACGTTGTGCTTTTGTAAAATAAAGAAAATAAACAGGGTGTGCTTTCTGCCTCTCCGTCTCGTGAACTTTTTTTCTTGAGCACGTCCCTAAACATAAACAAAACTCAGCGAATACTTGTCACACATTTATGAGCTCTATATCTGTCACATTGTTAATGTGTTTTGTTCTGTGTTGTGATCTTGTTTCCCCCGTTTTTGTGATTTTTGGTTTAGTCCTGTTAGTTTTTCCCTGTCTGTTTAATTAGAAATTCCCGACACCTGTGTCTTGTTAATTTTCCCATTAACCCGTTCTGTTAAGCCCTGTGTTTTCCCTCAGTGTTTGTTGGTCGTTGTCGTTGTAAGGTTGTGTGTTTTGGAAGTTCTTGAGTGTTTCCCTTTGTTCCTGAGAGTTAATTTAAGTAATAAACTAAACTGCATTTAAGTACCCGTGTCCTCGTCTTCGGCATCCTGCACCAAACCTGACAGAACGACCAACCCAATAAACAACCGAAGATGAGCCAGAGGAGATGTCACCGGAAGAAAAAGGTGAAACCAATTGACATACCTATCTTCTTTCAAGAGAAGCTCTCACTCGAAGATTATGCGGGGCGGTATATGGATCTCTACAGTGACGTGACGTGGGAAGAAAAAGAATTTACGCAAAGTTTCTGGGGTGGATTAAAAGACCCGCTTGCCCAGCTGATTCTGGTAAAAGATCTCAATCTGTCATTTCTGGAGTTCGTTGATCACACGTTATGGGTGTGTGGATCGAACTACGTGGTATCTTCCCCTTCAGCCGATTTCAAGTCCGGTATGTCCTGAGCCCGTTGTCAATCTGCCAGAACCAGAACCCATAGTCTGCCCAGCTGAGCCCGTCACCTGTCCGCCAGTGACTGAACACCCAGCACGCGAGTGCATCCAAGAAGACACTGCACTGATGGTGATGTCTGCAGCGATTCTGTGTGTGTGGGCTACACACGCATCAGTTCTGGTCAATGAGTCCAGCCCCATGTTACCAGAAATGCTGATCCCGTCCAGTTCCGAGTCTCATAATGTGCTGATCCAGAGCCGGTGTCTGTTCCCGTTCCTGAGCCGGTGTCTGTTCCCGTTCCTGAGCCGGTGTCTGTTCCCGTTCCTGAGCTGGTGTCTGTTCCTGAGCACCAAGAACCAATCTTTGTGCCTGTCAAGTTTCCCATAAAAATTTTGGGGGGGCGCAGTATACTAGGGGGACCGCGGAGGTCTTTCCGACGAGGTTCCCAGTACCGCCATGGCCACCTGAAAAAACCTCACCACCATGGCCACCCGAAGGGTCCTCACCACCGTGGCCGCCCGAAGGGTTCTCACCGCCGTGGCCACCAGAAGGGTCAGCTCCGCCCTGGATGCCCGAGGGTCCGACAGCTCCGCCCTGGACGCCCGAGGGTCCGACAGCTCCGCCCTGGACGCCCGAGGGTCCGACAGCTCCGCCCTGGACGCCCGAGGGTCCGACAGCTCCGCCCTGGACGCCCGAGGGTCCGACAGCTCCGCCCTGGACGCCCGAGGGTCCGACAGCTCCGCCGTGGCCACACCCGCAGCCAGCTCCGCCCTGGAGGCTTCCCGTCTGGTGTAGCCACGTCCTCATAGGCCTCCAGCGGCGCCCACCCTCCCACCCCTTTGGATGTTTTACGGCGCGAGGACGCGCCTGCGGGGAGGGGGGGGGGGGTGTTCTGTCACATTGTTCCCACCTGTTTTTGTGATTTTTGGTTTAGTCCTGTTAGTTTTTCCCTGTCTGTTTAATTAGAAATTCCCGACACCTGTGTCTTGTTAATTTTCCCATTAACCCCAGTTCATTTAAGCCCTGTGTTTTCCCTCAGTGTTTGTTGGTCGTCGTCGTTGTAAGGTTGTGTGTTTTGGAAGTTCTTGAGTATTTCCCTTTGTTCCTGTGAGTTCATCTTACCCGTGTAAGTACCCGTGTCCTCGTCTTCGGCATCCTGCACCAAACCTGACAATATCTTTATAATCATTTAAGTGTTTAGTTTTAAATGACCTGATTCAAAAAGAAAACTAATAATATCTGTTTAAGTCATTTGTATAAAACCAACAAGATATCCAGTTTCTCAAACCCCTGCGCACTTCTTATACTGTGTTTATTCTTACAGTGATTTTCTGCAGTAAAACTACGCTTCATCTTTTGTGTGATGTACAATAAACTTAATTGAGCTCATCAGTATATTTTGTTCATCATTCAGACGAGGTCTACTACAGCAGGCTTGTATTAATAGTGGAGCAGATGATAATGGCATATAAATTATAAATGTTTATTTTAATTACATTTATATCTCTATTCAGCATATATTCACTAGCTCTGTGGGCATTATTGTCCGACTCGAACACCGTTACTGTGAGTTTCTGTTTTAATATTATCATCTTTCTGTAAGATGAGATTGTCCTGGCTCTGAGGGCGCTGGTAGGCTCCGCACCCTGTACGTAGAACCGCATCTCATTAACTTTTAAAGGAGACAAGCTAAAACGGTGGGTTTTTCTCAGCCCCAAAAAAATTACAATTTAAACATACTGTAAAAAATGTTCTGTGGGGTATTGTGAAAAGGGGCATAATAGGTGCCCTTTAACTCACTTGATGTGGCGCTGCTGTGTTGTTCATTCGAAACATTGCAGAAACAGAAGCTCAGTGTCAAGAAGATCTTGGTTAAGTTAAAACAGTAACCTACCTGCCCACAAAGAATGTATTTTCTGCGCTGCTTTCTATGTAAACATTGGCTGGACAGACATATTTGACCGTTTATTTACCAGGATTTATAAACAAAAACACAGCTGAACAAGAAAATCAAGGGTTTCAGAATGACTTGAAAAGTGCAGCCAGGTGAGTTGGATTTAACAGGACAGTTGGTCTCCAGGAGCCTTGGTGTCAAGCAACAAATGAAAGCTGACCATGACTGCAACAATAAATAAGAACAAATAAGTGATTTTGTTACACTGAGAGGAAGAAAATTATAATATTAATGAAGTTCCAAGTGCCAAACCAAAGTGAATAACGTCTCGGTTACATACATATGTAACCCTCGTTCCCTGAAGGAGGGAACGGAGATGTATGTTGTGACCGACAAATAGGAATCTCGCTAGAGAGCCAATCTACTTCGAGTGAAACTAAACGAGCCAACACACATTGGCATGCAATCATTTGCATCAGCTTCGCAGCCTCGCAGCGCGGGTATATAACGAGCAGCTGGTGATTGCACTGTAGTTTTTTGCTGAGGAGCCAAGCCGATAAGCTGGGTGCCCCGGCGGGCGGCAGCAGATGTGGCGACGGGACATACGTCTCCGTTCCCTCCTTCAGGGAACGAGGGTTACATACGTAACCGAGACGTTCCCTATCAGTCGGTCACTACGAGTATGTCGTGACCGACAAATAGGAATCCCTACCAAAGCGCCACAGCTGCTACACCCCCTCCAGCACCCTGTGCAAGCCTCTACACCTTCTTGCCCGGAAGGACGATAGGAGGAGGCTTACACAGAGTGATCCCGTCACTGTTGTTCTGTGATAACCCACACAGCGAGATTATTGGATAACACTGGGAAAGCGTGCCCGAACTGAAGGAGGGGAACGCTGCGGAACCACATTCTCAAGGAGTTAAGTGGAGATAACATAGGGACTAACCCAAGGGTTGTAGAGCATATGAGTAATGGGTGACTTAGCCCAAGGGAAAGACACGGGCTTCAGTTTAGGAGCAGCCGTGAGAATATACACATATGGGGACCCCCGTAGGGTCACACATATGGGACCCACGCTATATCCGGTTCTCAAGGATTCAAACGGATACAGGCCTGGCACCGGACGCTCCGCCATGTCCGGGCCGAGGGTGTTTTGGAGGACTCACAGGTTTTTCACACTGGAGAATAAGGGTGCACAGTAGGGTGCAGCAAGCCGACAGAGCCGGCCGGCTCAGTGCTTCTACCCGTCTAGGTGAGAACACGGGAGGAGACCGGCTCTACACGTAGGCTATAGTATCTAGCGAACGTGTTAGGTGTCGCCCAGCCCGCAGCTCTACAGATATCTGTTAGCGAGGAGCCACGTGTCAGCGCCCAGGAGGATGCAACGCCTCTCGTGGAGTGTGCATGCAACCCGAGCGGGCAGGGCAGCCCTTGAACTTGGTAAGCCAAGGCGATGGCATCCACTATCCAGTGGGCCATCCTCTGCTTGGAGACAGCCTTTCCCTTCTGCTGGCCTCCGTAACAGACAAAGAGCTGGTCTGAGGTCCTGACGCTTTGAGTTCTGTCCCACATACATACGCAGAGCGCGAACGGCAGAGCAAAGCCAGGCTGGGTCTGCCTCCTCCAGGGGCAGCGCTTGCAGGTTCACTACCTGGTCCCTGAAGGGAGTGGTAGGAACCTTGGACACATAGCCAGGCCGGGGTCTCAGTACAACATGATTGTCACCCGGCCCGAACTCTAGGCATGATCGTCGACCGAAAATGCCTGCAGGTCCCCTACCCTCTTGACCGAGGCCAGTGCAACCAGCAGCAAAGTCTTCATGGAGAGAAGCTTCAAGTCTGCTGATTGCAACGGCTCAAAGGGAGCATCCTGAAGTGCTCGAAGCACCAGGGAAAGGTCCCAAGAGGGTATGGAGGGGGGTCGAGGAGGATTTAAATCGTCTCGACCCCCTAGGAAACCTGACGACCAGGGTCGTGCTTTCCAACTGTTTTGCCATCTATGTGGTCGTGATAAGCTGAAATAGCAGCAGCATGTACTTTGAGGGTGGAGGGAGACAGCCTTCGCCTCCAACCCTTGCTGCAAGAAGGAAAGCATGGACCCTATCGAACATCTTCGGGCGGTTCTTCGGCGAGAAGAGCACCACTCGACGAACAGGTTCCACTTCAGGGCGTACCACGTCTCGTGGACTGGCGGCCCTTGCAGAAGTGATGGTGTTAAGTACCTCTAGGGGTAAGTCACCTAGAACCCTCCGCATCCCCGTCCAGGGACCAGACATGGAGTTTCCAGAGGTCCGGGATGCGGGTGCCACAGGGTGCCCCGTCTCTGAGTCAGAAGATCCTTCCTCAGAGGAATGGGCCAGGGAGGGACTGTCACGAGGAGCATGAGTTCTGGGAACCAAGTCCGGGTGGGCCAATAGGGAGCCACCAGAAGGACCTGCTCCTCGTCCTCCCTGACTTTGCACAAGGTCTGTGCAAGTAGGCTCACAGGGGGAAACGCATATTTGCGGAGGCCCCGGGGCCAGCTGTGTGCCAGTGCGTCCGTGCCGAGTGTTCCCTCGGTCAGGGAGTAAAACAGCTGGCAGTGGGTGGTTTCTGAGGAGGCAAACAGGTCTACCTGAGCCTCCCCGAACTCTCTCCAAATCAGCTGAACCGCCTGGGGGTGGAGTCGCCATTCTCCCGGGAGCACAGCTCGTAATAGCTCGTCGGCCACACGGTTGACCACTCCGGGGACATACATGGCTCGAAGCGACCTCAGATGCTTCTGACTCCAGAGGAGGAGATGGCGGGCGAGTTGCGACATGCGACGGGAGCGTAGACCACCTTGTCGGTTGATGTACGCAACGGTCGCTGTGTTGTCCGTACGGACCAGCACGTCTCTGTCCTGTAGCGGTCTCTTTAGGCGGCTCAGAGCGAGATGTACTGCTAGCAGTGCCGTGATGCCACGCCCATCTCGGGACTCGGCCGTGAAGAACGGCTATTTAACGCTCTTGGCGCACCGTTACCAGCTGTGAAAACAGCTTCTTTTTTTTTTTTGCTCAGAACACAAAAACAAAAGAGAAAAGAAAGTTGACCCCACTGCCGCGCTGTATCGCCCGCACCAGACACGAGAGATCTTCCTGAAGAGCTTGCTCGTTGTTTGATCACTCAATATTGGATAGATTAAACAGCATCGGTTGGCTCCGAAGCAAAAAGCTACAGTGCAATCACCAGCTGCTCGTTATATACCCGCGCTGTGAGGCTGCGCAGCTGATGCAAATGATTGCATGCCAATGTGTATTGACTCGTTTAGTTTCACTCGAAGTAGATTGGCTCTCTAGCGAGATTCCTATTTGTCGGTCACGACATACTCGTAGTGACCGACTGATAGGAACCTAAATTTTATGGAATCAACATCAATTTATAAAGTCACCTTCTATGATGCTCTCAACTTACAAATTGTATTTAACAACATTCAATATGACTTAAGGAAATTAGGGAATTCAATAAAAAATTATGTTAAGATTGCCACACCTCAGAATATCTTTTTATGCTTGACAAAATGGTACTCGAACAAATCATTTTATCTTAACTAAGGTTTACTGAGTAACAATTGCATAGTATGTAAATAGTACAGTTATTTATAAACCATACAGTTAATCAAAATGATTCAACCCCTATTGCAAATCATTTTTATTGGTACTTTCAGCTGTTTGCAATGAACAAATCAAAACAAAATTAATTAAAATAGCTCAACATAATTAATGTTTCAAGTGGTTTCCCCAAATTCAACAGAAACTGCAACTTTTATTAACTTCTGCGGTCTCAAACTTATTTAACTCCCTGAATAGAATCCCACACAACAGCACAAGTTGTTTTCACAGCACAGTTTTCTCACTGCTTTTATTTTGGTACTGAAAGGAAAATGCACTGCACAAATTTACATATTCATTTAAAAGCCACTGGGGATGTTCACCAAGTCTGCTGCCACTAAGCAAAGACCGGAAAACAACTTTGCCATGAGTATATCACCGTTATGAATGCCAGTGTGGACGTGAGCATTTTACGTTCCAAACGGTGATACCGGCTGATTAACCGGTTGGAAAATATCCTCACTGTCACATTCAATACATGTCTGAAACTCATTCCACACTGATGACATACAAAAACGTTCTCTTATGAGTGGTTTGCTCATACCTCAAGGTTACATATCTGAAACTCTTTCCACAGAGATCCTATATGAACGGCTTTCTCCAGTGTGAGTTTTCATGTGCATGTTAAAGTTTCCTTTTCGGTTGAAACTTTGTCCACACTGTTGGCAGGTGAAAGGCTTCTCTCCAGTGTGAATCCCCATGTGCCTTTTAAAGTTTCCTTTTACAGTGAAACTTATTCCACACTCTTCGCAGGTGTAAGGGCTTTCTCCAGTGTGAACTACCATGTGCATGTTAAGGTTTCCTTTTCGGTTGAAACTCTTTCCACACTGTTTGCAGGTGAAAGGCTTCTCTCCAGTGTGAACAACCATGTGGACTTCAAGGCTTCCATGTTGACTGAAACACTTTCCACACTGAGGACATGTGTAGGGTTTCTCTCCAGAGTGGGATCTCATGTGGACTTTAAGATCTCCATGTTGATCAAACCTCTTTCCACATTGTTTGCCGGTGTAAGGCTTCTCTCCAATGTGAATCCTCACGTGGTTTTTAAGGTTTCCTTTTCGGTTGAATCGCTTTCCACACTGTTGGCAGGCGTACGGCTTCTTTCCCATGTGAACTTCCATGTGAACTTCAAGTTTTTTATGCTGACTGAAACTCTTTCCACACAGTTCGCAGGTGTAATGCTTCCCTTTATTGTGAATCCCCATGTGGTTATTGAGATGTCCTTTTTGGCGGAATCTCATTCCACACAGTGGGCAGATGCATGGCTTATTTCCCTTGTGATCTTCCATGTGGACTTTAAGGTCATGAAGTTGATCAAAACTCTTTTCACAATGATAGCAACTGTAACCCTTCTCTTTATTGTGAATGCTCATGTGACTGTTAAGGCTTGCTTTTCGAGTGAATCTGTCTCCACAGTGTTGGCAGATGAAATTAATTTGAGCTTCTGTCTTTTGAGCTTTTTCTTGTGATGGAATCGTTTCAGTCTGTGAGCAACTAAAATCATGAAGATTCTCATATTGATCTTTCTCTTCCGTTTCATTCAGTACTTGATTGTCCTCTTTCAGCGCCATCAGGTCTAAGGCAAACAAGACAAATAAAAGTTAACGGCAGTTTAATGGCACAAAGCAACAGACCTTAAAACATGTAAAACTTTAAATCCAACATTTAACTAGATTCTATACCCATTTAAAAAGGTGTTAAATGTGTAGTGACAGATAGATTAGACACAATTATTTACTATATTTGATAAACAACCCACAATACCCCTCACCCGACAAGCACACTACAAGTTAGACTTCAACTCTGTAAACCCCAAACCAGGTACTGGCTACGAAAAAAAAGCATAATTTCTACACTTGAGAAATGGATAAATATATCCAAGTTTCCCATCTCTAGATTTTTCTTTTGTATAGGTTTGGCCTATGAATGGATTCAACACTCTTTTGAAATGTTTTAGAATTGCTTTCAGTAGTTAAAATATCACATGTAAAGCATGTTTAGCATTTATGAGTTGCAATTTTCATTTTCTGAATGTGCATTTATATTGTATTTTGATAAGTCTGTTATTTATTACTATTATAAGATTCTTAAAAGTTTTTCCTTCTAAAACTTTCCTTCTAAAAGTATAACTTCTTATTCACTCACTGCCTAAGGGAGTCGCACCTTCACTCTTAAAAGGTTGACTGAGTACGAGATCAAATGAGCTTTTGGGAATTCAGGGAAAAAAAATTCCAGGCTGCGGCCTTGTCTTTTTCAATCATCAAAGACCTGTATTGCACCGCAGTATCCACCTAAATGGATAGTGCACCTGTAGTGCACCTAAATGGTGTCCCTAACCATGCTGTCCAATGTTTTTGAAACAAAATAGAGTGAACCTACGATGAAGTGGTGTATCTGCGCAAGCCAATGTGGGCGGGGCATTTGCCTGTATAAGCAGCCCATTTCGCCATAGGATTTCAGATTTATTCCCCTTTAACAACGATCTTCCGGCCTCATTGATTCTATATCAAGCCTTCTCGCATTCTTTTCAGAAAGCGGCTCCACTCCTCGTGCTCACATTTCCTTTCTGGAACATCGGAGAAAGAAACAGCGGAGACAGACGACTGAGCGATCGGATTTAGTGAGCTCACACCGGTGCCAATCCTGTGTGCCTCACTTTCTCCACAAGGAGAGATTTCTCCTGATTTTAACCCGCACAGACTAGTGCCCCTCGTGTGAAGCGAGTGGCCTTGTTTCGTTCAATGGATCTGAAGAGGATCTTCACAATGACACAATGTCATTGGCGGCTTTTTGACGCAAAGGATTGGTCTGGCTCATTGGATGACCCTGCCCCCTTGCCATCTAGAGACCAGAGCGATGGCAGAGCTTGACTGAACACAGAGTTATTCCATGTTCTTTCTAAGGCCTTCGAGGAGCTCAGACTCGCCTACCGCTGAGGAACCCACAAGCAGCCGTCTGGATGAATGGTTTCTGCTGGGGCACCAGCACTATTCATTCCCGAAGTTCACGATAAACTTACTTAAAGGAGAACTCCGGTCAATTTTAACATTGAGCTCAATTTTTAGTAAATTTGGAGTGCTGTCAATACAGAGAACAACGACAAAAATCGGTGTTGCCTACACCGTGTTATCCTCTTTTTAAAATGTGCACCCTATTGACTTGAATGGGGCAAGTTTTTAACCGGCTTTTATCCTCTTAAAGGGATAGTTCACTTTGAAATTAAATTTTGGGATGTTTTAGCTTACCTCAAGGGCAGTGTTGGGTATAGTTACTTTGGAAAGTAGTTAATTAGGTTACAACGTTACCATCAATTAAAAGTAATCAGTTACGTTACTGCGTTATCTATTCATAAAAGTAACGCGTTAGAGTACTCATGCGTTACCAAAAATTAAAAGCCGTTTGCAGCGCCTCACACATGCTGCAGCTTGATTGACAGACACGGTCCCCTTTAAATGCACCTAGAAGTCGTGACTCCTGGCAATGAATAACCTCAGTCATCCGACTAAATTAACACTGCAGGATAACAATAACAGGAAAGACAGTCAGCTATTCCACATAGCGTTTTATTTATTTATTATCACAGAACATATTAATCAAAATTCACACCTTCCCAGCCCGGGTAGTAGAGATGCGCGGATGGGCTATTATTTCAATAAAAAAATCAATAATTATAATGCCGATATTATTTCAGTATAGAAATGCAGACATCCAAGTCTATCGGAAGTTCCGGGAGTCTCCCGCATATTGATAGCGGCTCACTGATGCCCGCGAATTAGTTAAAATCTCCCGGAATCTAGAGCGAGCGCGCCCGCGAGACAGAGTCTGTGCGCCAAACCGCGCAGCGGGTGCATGGCAGAGCGGGAGAGAGAGAGAGAGCAAGAGACTGCGCGCGTGTGGGTGGAGGGTGGTGGGGTATTGAAGCGCAGAAACACTGTCTTGATCCTGGGGAAATTTTTTTATTCGGGATTTTCCTTTCCTTAAAATAACGGATTACTTTTTTTAAAAAATAACGAAGTTACTGATTACTTAAAGCACAAAACTAACGCGTTAAGTTACACATTTCACGAAAAAGGTAATTAGAGTACTCTAACGCGTTACTTTATAACGCGTTACCCACAACACTGCTCAAGGGCATCCAAGATGTAGGTGTCTTTTTTTTCCGCAGTAGTTTCAATTTTTATATTTTTAGCTCAAACCGTTCTTGTCTGACAGTCATATCATGCAGGTCTACGGTCACTGTCTCAAAGAGCATGCACAGAGTCCAAATTAAAACAATTCCCCATCGTCCAAATTAAAACAATTCCCCATCGTCCAAATTAAACAATTCCCCATCGTACACATTTGATGGCCTAAGACACGAAACGAGCGGTTTGTGTGAGAAAACGAACGGTATTTATATAGTTTTTACCTCTTGTAACACAGCCACGTCCAAATGATCTGAGGGCGCGGGCCCTTCCTTCTGTGACGTGTGCGCAGACTGGTGCATAGATATATACACTAGATGTCACATTAAAGACATTCGTTCCAATGAACTGCCGTAGCCAAGGCGACATCTAGTGTATACATCTATGCACCAGTCTGCGCACACGTCACACACCAGGATGCACTCGCGCCCTCAGATCACTAGGCCGTGGCTGTGTTACAAGAGGTAAAAACGATATAAATACCGTTCGTTTCGTGTCTTAGTTCATCAATGTGTACTTACGATGGGGAATTGTTTAATTTGGATGATGGGGAATTGTTTTAATTTGGACTTCTCTGTGCATGCTCTTTGAGACAATGACCATAGACCTGCATGATATGACTGTCAGACAAAAACGGTTTGACCTAAAAATATCAAAATTGAAACTACTGCGGAAAAAAAAACACCTACATCTTGGATGCCATTGAGGTAAGCTAAACCATACCAGAATTTAATTTCAAAGTGAACTATCCCTTTAACATCCTTGATGGGTCATTACATGTGCCCAGCCATGTTGAGTGATTCCTTCAGAGTGAACACGGTGAGTCTGACTGCATTAGATGTGAAAGATATGAATAAAAATTATGTTAATTCAACAAGCACACATACCTGTATTAACTTCCTGTTTTCGGTCGAAGTCCATAGTAGTCGACTGTCGAGTTCATGCGCGTGATCATAGCAACAGTGGAGACTCAGACTGTCAGCCGAAGACGTGCTGTGTGGGGTTTTGAGAATATCAGCTCTGATGGATATTTGTAAAAAAATAATCATCTTAGTTACCTATGATCACGCGCATGAACTCGACAGTCGACTACTGTGGACTTCGACCGAAAACAGGAAGTAAATACAGGTATGTGCGCTTGTGAAAGATATGAATAAAAATGATGTTAATTCAACATCTAATGCAGTCAGATTCACCGTGTTCACTTTGAAGGAATCACTCAACATGGCTGGGCACTTGTAATGAAACATAACGAATATTCTAATAGGTAGTGCAATTATTGTATTTTTTAAAAAATCCCCATGTTTTCGGTTCTGATGTAGTGGTGACACGTTCATGAAACCAGAGGTGGTGAGATGCCATTAACTCATCTCAGACAACAGAAAAACACATTTTCTCACACCAGAGCATGTGAGCGGTAATATTTCCTCCAGAGCAGAGCGTCTTTATGAAGACTCAGGGCCGCTCGCTCAGAATGACATGCTGGTTAGAAAATGTGTGAAATAAGTAGGGCTGCCCGTGCACAACTAAAGTTTTTTTCTAGTCGACTAGTAATTAATTTAAGCTATTAGTCTAATCACATATTACACGCACCGTCGCCTCCGTGTCCTGATTATATTGTTTGCTATATTTGCTTCTTGTTGATTAAATCCAGGCAATTGGTTGATAAAACATTGATTAAAATTAAGATACAATTTAAACAAAACGAAAATCACTTTAGAGAAAGGCTTTCTACAAAACTAAAATTAATTAAGTGGTCAAAATCATGTCTGACCCACTCTAAATGTTTCCCGATATATTGGGCATCTTATGATCCTATCTTACTCATGCGGTTCCTTTTCATATAATCAACATAGATGGAATTTAAAAAACTTAAACATACCTTTCATAGTTACTTTTTTTTTTAAGTCAACCCACTCGCTTACATGCTCTGGTGTGTAGCCTATACATGCATGCGTTTTTTTATAATAATCGAATAATACCCAGCGATCTTGGAATATTATTTTAGCTTGAAATGCATTTTAGTTTCGTTTTCAAATTAGTGCCAATTCAGGGCAGATTGCTTTATATTCAGATATTCTTCAAAAACATCATTAATTTCTGTAGAGCTGGACATTTTAATAAGGATCAATTGACTAAATTCAGCTCTGAGAATGAAACCAACCTGATTGATCCTCAGTATCTTCATGTTTCACACTGAATGTTTCTTCAATCTTCATGTCTTCCTTCTCCTCTTTACTAAACGCAATCTTTGTTTGTTCCTCAACATCTTCTTGTTTCACACTGAACGTTTCTTCAATCTTCAAGTCTTTACTCTCCTCTTTAATAAATGCCATCTTTATAATGGCGAGTCACGTGGATCTCAGTCGCTTCACCAGGGGTTTTTCTGTGTTTGTCCTGTTTAAGATGAAAATAATTAAAAATAATGAACAGAAAGAAAAATAAATCCACACTAAATCTCTGTGTCTCAATCAGCTCTAGTTCAATAGTTCAGCGCACTGGCAAGAGAGTCAGTCAGTGTGAAAGTTAAAGGGCACCTATTATGGAATTTTGAAATTTACCTTTCATGTAGTGTGTAACATAGATCTAAGTGAACAAAAACATCCTGCAAAGTTTGAAATATGAAAGTGCACCGTATATAAAGTTATTGTCTTTCAAAAGTAAGAGTCGACTCGGAGTCATTTTTATGAATCGTTAGAAGACCGAAGCTTTTTCTCTGACTAGATGACGTCAACTTGTCAAGTTATTTGAATACGATACGCCCACTTATTGCGCTCCAAGGCCAGAGAAAACATCATGGCGACGAGACGCTGTGTTCTGAAGTGCGACTCAAAAGCAAACTTTTTTCATCTGCCCAAGGAGGAGCATTTGAAGACTAAGTGGCTACAATTCACTATATACAACTATACCACAGAAGTATAGTCCGAGCCTTGTGCTTTGCTCGCGCCATTTTGAAGACGATTGCTTAACTTAAATGCAATCAAACTTGGATTCGCGAGCTGGCTGATATTGAAGGAAGGTTCAGTTCCAAGTGTATTTGCATCAGCTTCCTCCTCCGTATCACTGTAAGTGTTATTAATAATTTTTGCTTTTATATTTTATGTAGCATGCTTAATAATTATTTTGTTTGTTGTGTAAGCACCGTTTAGCTTCTAGGTCTTCAATGACAATTGTATTGAGATATGTGAAGGCTAATGCAAACAAAGACTGATTGTGCTTTTACAATATGAACTCTGGGCTATGCTCGCTAACATAACATTAAATTCTTTATATTATTTTCGTTTTTTACTACAAACTATAAAGCAGTGGACTATAATCATTATTATAATACAATTTAATTGATAAAAGCATCATTGTACTCCGTGTTAAAAATAAGTATTATCTCTGTAAACACTGCTGGGTCATCTGACCAATCAACGCAGATTAGCGTCGCGTAAAGGAGGGGTTTGGAAAAATGAGTCGTTGAACGAATCATTTGGGAGTCGGTGAGCAAATCAGGTAAAAATAAATGCATATTATACGAAAACAAAAGTGTTTTTTGTCATTGCATGCATGTAAAACTGTTGTTGGGGACTCCCACAACTTAATAGACTTTGTTTTTGCTGCTTTTGGATTGCTTAGGGACAATTCAAATAAAAAAATATTATTGATCTGCCTGTTATTATTAGAACTAATAATAACAATATTAGCATTAATAAGAACTAGATTATATTTGAACTAAACTAGAAGATAACATCCCTGTTTTCTCAAGCGCAGCTATATATATATATATATATATATATATATATATATATATAATTCTTTTTTTAAACTAAATTAATAACTTTTTTACAACAAAAAAAATAGCCATCACTGAACTTAAGCTGGACTACGACGCTATTTTCCTCTAGACCTATTGTACAGCAGCAACAAACTTTGTTGCAGTATTTCCCTGTTATCACAGTAAAGCTGCTTTGAAACAATCTGCATTGTAAAACGCGCTATATAAATAAAGGTGACTTGACTTACCTGATTAGACAAAACAAACACTCAAAACTAAACATAAATTAATAAAAGAACAAAAATCATACAAACTAAATTTGTATTTAATTGCCTATCTAAATTTGTACACTGATTCACGATAAAGGGAGCAAAATGATACGCACTTTAGTACAACGCTCATCCGTGTTTTTATATACACAATTAATGTTACATTTCCAGTAATTAATTCATTTCATTGTATAAACTGTTTGAACAGGTTGCTTTGATTTGAACACTTTACTGGAGGGCCACTGTCCTGCAGAGTTTAGTTCCAACCCTAATCAAACACACCTGAATCAGTTCATCAATCTCTTCAGGATCGCTTGAAAATACAAAGGCAGGTGTGCTGAAGCAGGTTGGAACTAAACTCTGCAGGACAGTGGCCCTCCAGGAGCAGGATTGAAGACCAGTGCTTTAAATTATTAAAAAAACAAACCTTTCCTCAGTCGAATCTCATCAGATGCAGGAGCGTTGTGGCGCAGCTCTATGACATCACATCGCCACACCAAAATAAAAGTCCTGTCTGCACGCTTCAACTTGAGTTGCATATAGAAAAACACATTAAAATATTAATTTAATAAATTAATGCTATCAATACCATCAAGATTTTTTCTCTCTCTCCAAGAGCTGCTTACCAAAATATAAGCCAGCGTGGATGATATTCAGAGAACAATAAAGTCAATAATCTTGGTCTTCATATTATTTATAAAGGATTGTAAAAACAAAACAAAAAAACTTTATTCTAAACTCTTTAGGAATTTGTAGATCAAACTGTCTGATTTCAACGTGTGATCTAACTATTAGATATATTCATCTTATTCCATCTCAATATCTCCACAATATTGGTGCATTAAATAAAATCAAATTTCAACTTTATTTGGTTAAAGTGTATGGCTGTAAAGGATATTAATGTTCTTGGAACATCCTTATGATGTTATCTATACTTAAACCATAGTCTGTCTGAATACTGGATTTTGATTGTCTGGAAGGTGTGTAAAAAAAAGCCTTTAACGCAGAGGTAGTTTCAGTCATTTTAATCACCGACTGTTCTACCTGATGTGATCTATAAACATAGGTAAGCATACTAACATACAGTAGCAGTTGCATACAGAGTGAGAACACTGTTGTAAACATTTGATATTTACTTGGCTAAATGGATGATTTTTGCGTGTAATTTCACTTATTTGGTGAATATGGCAATTTATTTGGAGGAAATGGAGAAGATATCGTTAAATGAGAAATGTAACAACAACAAAAAGAATGAACACCAGCAGAGCTCAAGCAGATAGAAGACGACAATGATGAGGTTAATACAAAAAAGACAACTAAATGGACAATTAACACAAAGGGCCCTATTTTAACGATTTGAAACGCAAGTATCAAACGCGAAACTCAAGTAACTTTGTGGGCGGATCCTGGCACTGTTGCTATTATACCAGCGGGATAAATTACTCTTGCGCACGACGCAAATCTAAAATGGGATGGTCTGAAGTAGCTTCATTACTCATAGGTGTGGTTTGGGCGTAACATGAAATAAACCAATCAGATCATCCTCTCACATTCCCTTTAAGAGCAGGCGCGCTTGTTCCATGGCGGATTGCTATAATTATAACGGCGAATTTGCCAGGCGCACACCAAGAGCGGTTCACAGCCGAGGAGACCGGCGTTCTCGTCAGGGCCGTAAGACAGAGAAGTGACAATGTATGGGGATGATGGGAGAAACCCACCCAAATTAGCTTTGGTTAAACAGGCGTATAATAATTTGGGTAAATGTGTAAGCTAGATTTATGCCTATTTTTTCACATCTTCATGGATACAACAATGATTTCCCTCGCGTGTTAATATTTTTCCTTGTAATAATGTATGATTTGTAAAATGAAAACTGCTGCGTATGTTTAGATTAGAGAATCAAAGTGTATGCGCATTGTTTACACGCTACATTATGGCCAGTGTTGGGTGTAACGCGTTACAAAGTAACGCGTTACTGTAATAATATTACTTTTTTCAGTAACTAGTAGTGTAAGGCATTACTCGTCTGAAAATAGTAATATTATTACAGTTTTCCCGAGCTAGTTACTTGCGTTACATTTGCCAGTAGCACCATCACACACAAGGCACACAACACAGAGAACAGAAGGGAAGGGGGGGAGGGTGTGAATGTAACAGTGATTGGTCTGGGTTTGGCACGAGGTATCATTTACCATCACCGATTGGTCGACACCCGGCAGCCAGCCGCAGAGCGGCATCCTCAAAGACAGATGGGGGAAAATGGAAGCGTCAACAACGGCAAGCTGAGGAAGGTTCCCAGCAACAGAAAGCTAGTTTCGACGGGTGGAGATTCAGTAATTATTTTGAATATGTTCAACGGAAGGAAAATAACTTGACGGTGAAGTGCACACTCTGCCCGGGGAGAAAGCTGCTCTCCACCGCTTCCGACAGCACGGACACATCAAGCTCGTTGCGAAGCGACAGTGACATGAATGAGCAGCCCCACAAGCAGCAAAAAGTTTAGACTTGTTATCCCATACGGAAATGTAATATATGTACATATATGAAATATACATATATGAAATATATCCACATATATAAAATATACCATATATATGCCCGTATATAAAACCTATTAGAAAATGGAATAATTGACATATAAAACCAGCCCATATATTTTATGTATGTATAATAGTGTTTTTTTTTACATACATGTCACATATATATAATTATCAGTTTTCAAATATAATTTGTGTAGTATTTGTTTTGTTTTTATGAGCTGGTCAAGAAGAGGTAAAATAATAATAAATAATACATTTTATTTATAAAAGATTCGAAAATGAAATGTGGATATGTAGACTTGATCTGTAGACTTGAAATAAATAGTTAAATAGTAAATAGTTTGGCATATATAATAATAATTTAACATTTCCGTATGGGATAAATTGACAATCAAATTTATTGATTGTTTGCACCAGACTGTGTTTGTTAAACATTGAGTAAATTAGGGGCCAAGCACTGAAGGTGCGGGCACCTATTGTATCTGTTCCCGTTCTTATTCTTCTTCTTCCGACTGGGCGTCTATGGCAGCCCATAGAAGCGTATGCGGGAAAGTTGTTTTGGTTTGACATTCTGATAGAGGACATTCCCAACATCAAATACACCAATTTTGGTGTCTCTAACTCATTCCCTCTAGCGCCACCACCTGTCCAAAATTTCACTTATATTATGCTAATAACTTTTGAACCACAAGGGCTAGAAACAAAATTCTTTTTTCCTCTGATTCCTGAGCTCATGACGATTCGACTGCACCCTATGACGTCATTTTCCGTCATAATAGTTTTCCCGCCATTTTGAATTTTCCGAAAAACCTACTTTTTCGAACTCCTCCTAGGCCGTTGCTCCGAATTTCACGAAAAATGAACCAGATCATCTCCAGACCTTGACGACCAAAAGTTATGGAATTCAAGTTGATTCGAATTACCGTTCTCGAATACCGCGCAAATAAATTTTACGTAGCGCTTGCGAAAACAGACGTAAGGCCGTATCTCCACAACGCTTTATCGGATTCAGACCAAATTTGGTACATGTCATCACAAGCATGACTTGAGGCTACATGCTGCGTTTCGGCACAGCGCCACCTACTGGTCCGGAGATATGAAGAATTTATGTTTTTGCTTATAACTTCTGAACGGTTTGTCCAAAAATCACAAAAGTGGTCTCGTTAGGTTCAGGGCGTCATACTGAGTCGACTGATATCCAATTTTCCCATATCGGCCATTTTGAATTATGTGCTAAAATGCTGTATTTTATGAACGCATGAACGTATCGTTACGAAACTCAGTATGGGTCATCAGTACAACGCCCTAAAGGTACTCAAAAATTTATGAGACAGCGCCACCTTTTGGTCAAAAGTTATAATGAAATTTCCAAAAATGCTAATAACTTTTGAATAAATTTGCCTATAGTAATTACACTGATCTCAATAGATTCCTTGGGTTATGCTGAAAACATAGATACCAATTTTGCCATAGTCAGCCAAACTTCCTGTCCGCCATCTTTATTTTCTTTTAAAACCTACTTTTTCGAACTCCTCCTAGACCGAAGGTCCGATTTTCACCAAAATCGGATCGTGTCATCTCCAGACCGTGCCGAGTAAAAGTTATGGATTTCGTGTCGATAGACGAAACCGTTTTCGTATACCGCTGTGGCAAAGTTTAGGCATGATGCCAAAATGACTATTCAGGCTTTATATCTGCAATGCCTTGACATATTGACACCAAACTTTGTAAGTGTCATTGTCACTTCACTCTGACCACATCACATCAGTTTCGTAATTGCGCCACCTATTGGTCGAAAGTGATAATCATATTTTTAGTTAATGTATGTGATTTTCAACCATTTTGCCAAAATTCATCTTCAAATGTCTTTAATTGCTCCTTGCTGCAGTTTGTCTCACACTTTCAGCCATGTAGGCATATCTTGTCGTCTGCTTTTGCGCTTGGCCCCGTAATGGCTGCTTGCAGCTATTTAATACTTGTTTTTTGTACTTGATTGCACCAGGACAGTTGTTTGTAGTTATTTGTGCTAGACAGTGCCAGTCTGTTGTTGGCGTAATAAAGACCCTTAAGAACACTCCTCCTTTGTATGTTCTCCCTTCATCTGATGCGTCTCAGGCAATTATAAAGTAATTAAGAAAAAAAATGTAACTAGTAATATAACTAGTAATATAACTAGTTACTTTCTCCAGGGAGTAATAAAGTAATGTAAGGCATTACTATTTTTGAGAGTAATATGTAATATGTAATATATTACTTTTTTGAGTAACTAGCCCCAACACTGATTATGGCCAACCACGCGCCCTTAAAATAGCATATGACTGACGCGCCACTGTCTTTAGACTGGGTTTTTCCTGGTCAGTGGCGGAATTGCTTTCTAAAACTGGAAAATAGCACCAGCAGTGTTGCCAGATTGGAAATGTCCAAGTATCGTACCAGAAGCTCAAAATGATCGTATTTGGAAGAAAATTATCGTACATGAGGAAAACATGCGCAGACATCCCAACCGGCACATATTAATTTCCGGTAATCAAGAAATCTCCAACGGGCGGGGGGGTTCCTGAATAATTCGATTGGTTGGGTCCTTACATGCGCTTCGTGAGGCACACACGCACACTAGCACACACACGCAGGGTCTCTCGCACCCTTTCTCTGCTGTGCGCGCGCTACACGTGCGCACGCTACACATGCACGCTCTTGCTCGCTCGATCTAGATTCCGGGAGATTTTAACTAATTTGCGGACAATTCTGAAATTATCGTACATTATGGGATTTTTTTCATTATTGATCGTATATCGTACAGAGGTCTAAATTATCGTACAAATACGATAAATATCGTACGTCTGGCAACACTGAGCACCAGGGAACTTTTGTGCCGGAACACGCCTCCTCTTTTCGCTGAACCGCCCCCGGGAGCACAAGTTCATTCCCTAATTTACCGCCATGTGTCTGGCGAGCGAAAAGTCTGCTATGCGCGGGTGCAAAATAGGAATGATACATGCGTCGGTGTACAAAGTCAATTGCGCTGGGTGCAAGATACGGCCCCATGTCTGTTTGTATCAGAGGCAAAAAACTACAACAAAAATGCTGCTATTGAGACCTACTCTGCTTTTCTTCTTAATGAGACATTGTTTTATGCCTCTGTTCAGACTACTGTTAGTGTTGCCAGTCTCATGTGTCTCAGAGCAGCTATTAACCGTCACATCACGAAAGACAACATCATAAGTGATAAAGTCATCAATCAAGCAGTCATTAAATCAATTATAAAGCGCCTACAGGACGCTTGAATGTTCTCAGTGTTGAGAGAAAACGTACTTAGAACAACAATCTGGGGATGTCCTTATGTTATAAATACTTGCTGAATGTTTTCATAATGTTATGACAGTCTGAGACCAACATTCATGGAACATCCTTATTTATTTGTACTTGATGAATGTTCTCATAATGTTGAGAGTAAATGTTCTGAGAACAACTTCTTTGCCAGATGGAAAGAAATGGAGAATAGATAGTCAAGTGGATCACCATTACAAGCATGATGGCTGACAGTCATTCATAGATATTCATAGAATATATATATAAAAATAATAATCCATTGATCAAATTTTGCTATAAAGAGCTGAAAATATTGAGATGGCTTGGATACGACACTGACTTTGCTCCTAATAAGGCAGACAAAATATTATTTTTATGGACTACTCAAGGTCTTATTGTACTGTTCTTTAATGTCTCAGGGAGTGTGGTGTTCTTCTGTCATCTTGTTCCCTTAACCCTTTAGGCGCCAGAGGTTTTTTCCTAAAACGTTCGATTTTGACATCTTAATTTCAAAAGGCTATATCTTAAAAGTGATAAAAGATAAGAGACTTTTTGTAAATGAGAGAAATATTAAAGGTATAGCGGAGGATCTTTCCTATTTTGAGAGGGTAGCCTATACTATTGGTCCACCTAAGTGTCAATCATTCTGGTGATGTTTACGTAAAGCCATTCACGCGCTGGCGTGCGCTAAAGCAGTGATTTTAAATGATCCAGTCATGTGAATATCTCTACTAGACAGGTAAAGTTTGTCATGCTATTTGGAGAAATCCATTTAAAATCACTGCTAGTAGGCGTTCCCTCTCGGGAGCAAATAGAGTGTTGCGCATGTGCATTTTTTTTTTTTTTAATGGAGAGGGCGGGTCTTTTCTAAAATTAGGAAAGATCCTCTGCTATACCTTTAAGGATGACCCAAAGTTTATGTAGGGATTACATTTTCCCATCTAATTTGCATATTATGATGTCATATGGTGGCAGCCATCTTGGATTATAGAATTTTCATGAAAAGTCACATGTTTTTAATGCTAAAATGCAGCACTTCTTTCCCCCCAAAATGTCCCTCACCTTCTGTATGCTATATTGCACAATACTGAATGCTCAGGTAAATAGTAAGTAGTAAACAAACTGTGTAAATCATTAGTAATAAATGGTAGTAACAAACCGAATGCATGTAGCGGTTGGCCTTTTGCTGTACAGATTTTACTACATACAGCACTCTGATTCCATGTATGGGGCATATATATATTATTCATATGACACACAAACACAAGTAGACAAGACCTGTTTAGTTCAAAAGCTCACTCGCCACGGCAAGGCACAGATCATGAGTGAGATGACGAGACAAGACGAGAGAAATATTTTTTTGTGTGGTTTTTGTTGATGTTTTTTTGGTTGTTTTTTAGCTGACAAAGACGCACACATCACAAGGACATGAACACACAAAAAAGAACACATATTGTACACTACTAAATGGTCAAGGAAATAGATAGTAAGTCAACAGTGTAAATCATTACTATAATGACTCCCTCCGGCGGCCTGATTATAGGGCGGGTCCAATCAGAACAAACTACACCATCTGGGTAACCATCAGCCTGGCAGATAAATTGGCGCTCAGTGAGTCTCTGTGGCAAGTCTCCCAGTGAGGACGACTTTCGGCCTTTGTTGCTCTCTTTCCTGGAGAAGCCTTCCAGTAAAGCAGTGATGACATCCTGCATGAAGACTTTCAGGGGCTTGTGAGGAGCAGCAGTGCAGCGGCAGTAAATGATGTGGGCATTCACCATGCTTACACTGAGAATGGCATTGAAAACCCTGTTGTAACCATTTCCTTGACCTATGAGGAAAGACATAGGTCTTCATTCTCTGGTCTGCTGTGTCGACACCCCCCATGAACGAATTGAACGACCACAAACAGGCCTATTTATCTCCCTATAGCCACTATCAGTGTGTTTGGTCCTGATGCGCTTTCTGACACATGTGTTGGAATGCAGTGTAGAGAGCATTGTGAGGCACTTTGTATCATGCCACGCACAAGCTAGCATTTTCCCCTTCCTCATGAAGACTGGGTCATCTCCCTTGCTCAACGGTAACTGTTCACGGGTGAGGCCCTGTCATTTCATCCAATGACAGCTGCTTAGATAGACCATACATTGCTGAAAATAAATTTGGTAATACGGGGGATTACCAAATTGATGATTGGGCGGATTTTGAATAGCATGTCATACCCTGGCTGACCCCTGTCAACACACTCCTCATTATTGGTGAAGTGAAGGAAAGAAAATCATCTCAAATCTATTTCTTTGACATCACCTTGCCAAATACAGGTGTTGCTGTTGGCCAATATTCGGCCCAATAATCCTCCAACTCTTGACTTCTCTACCAGACCCATACTCAAATGCAGAGAAAAGCATTTGATTTCATTTCACTGACAGTTACGTCAAGACCATTGATGAAATCTGCAGTGTGGATGGAGTTGATGGGAGGCTAAAAACTGATGGGCGTAGCGATTTGTCTCAATTACAAGTAAATTCCAGAAATCATCAGAGAGAAAGAGTGATAGAAAATCTAGGGGCGAATTGACATTGGTGAGTTCTCTTTCCCACAGATATCCAATTGGCTGATCAAAGGGCGTGATCCAACTTTGGTACTCATCCTCATTGGCCAAGTACTCAAAGCCGGCATTCCCATCAGCTTTCTGTTTAATGTTCAATTTAATGAATCAATCAATAATACTATTGATTAGCATTACTAAACATGGACGTTTTATTATTATTTTAATTTAATACTGTGAAGCTGCTTTGATACAATCTGTATTGTGAAAAGCGCTATACAAATATTCTTGACTTGACTTTTGATAGACTATGCATAATAGCCCCTCTGCCCTGTGTCACACCGCCTCTGCTCTTGCTACGAGCAGCGCGGCCAGATCTGCCTCGTGCGCACAGCTCGGACTACTTCCATTGTCATTGTGACTCCTCACTCTGCCCCCTAACTGTCCTATGAATACTGCGACCTCGTCTAACATACCCAGTGGCATTAGACAAAGTCTCCACCCACAATACTGTCAAAAGACAAAAGCTACATGGCTAGCGCGGTAAAAATCTCCCGCCTCGTTCCCCACAGCACTAACAGGCCTGCTAACTTCGTGATGAACACTCCGACCCCGGGAAACATTGTTCCCACCACTGACATTGGGCAAAGGATTCACCGTTTGTGCTTGGTGTAGGGCTATACTTTCACATATGTCATATGTCTTTGCGTCGTTATATCATTGATATCGCGATGACATTTTTTTATCATGTACAAATTTATACCGGTATTATCGTGGACGGTATGATATGGCACACCCCTACTAGGAAATACAAAAAATACCCAAAACCCATTTAATGGCAAAAATTTCATTGATGTTCAACAAATAAAAAAAAGATATAATACAGATACAAATGATAAAGCTTGGGTTGCTGAAAATTCAATCCCTTACATCAAAAGCACTTATTGTTAACGATATGATTACAGATTATAATCTAGATGTGCTGTGTTTGACAGAAACCTGGCTAAAACCAAACAATTAGGCTACATTAATCTAAAGAGTCCACCCCCCAAGATTACAGTTATAAAAACGAGCCACGTCTGAAAGGAAAAGAGGGAGGTGTTGCTGTAATTTATAGTAATATCTTTAGATAATATCATGCTTAAATGTAACGTTATCTATGTAAATGATAAATCGCGCTTGACATTTGTGCTTGCTACTATATATAGGCCACCATACAGACTTTATCCAAGAATTTGCTGATTTTCTATCAGAGTTAGTACTGGCTTCAGATAAAGTCCTAATTGTTGGTGATTTTAATATACATGTAGATAACGAAAAAGATGCACTGGGATTGGCATTTAAAGAAATTCTGACAACACGTGTCAGGATCTACTCATTGTCGTAATCATACTCTAGATCTAATACTATGACAAGGAATCAATGTTGATGCCGTTGAAATACTGCAGCAGAGCGATGACATCTCAGATCATTATCTAGTCTCGTGTATACTTCATTTAGCCAAGGTTGCAAAGCCGACTCCGTGTTACAAATATGTTAGAACTATCACTTCTGCCACAAAAGATTGCTTTATTAGTAATATTCCTGATCAGTTTCATGTCCTCAGCATCCCAGATAACATAGAACTCGATATTGTGACAAACTTTTGACTCTCTTTTCCAGCACTTTTGACAGTTTCTCCATTGCGCTTAAAGATTAAAGAAAATAGTCCAACACCGTGGTACAATGAGCACACTCAGGCCCTTAAGAGAGCAGTAAGAAAAATAGAGCATATCTGGAAGAAAATGCTGTGGAGAGAGCACGATTACGTACAGAAAGACCTTACAAACGGCTAGAACGGCTTTCTCCCGTGTGAGTTTTTATGTGCATGTTATAGTTTCCTTTTCGGTTGAAACTTTGTCCACACTGTTGGCAGGTAAAAGGCTTCTCTCCAGTGTGAATCCCCATGTGCCTTTTAAAGTTTCCTTTTACAGTGAAACTTATTCCACACTCTTCGCAGGTGTAAGGGCTTTCTCCAGTGTGAACTACCATGTGCATTTTAAGGTTTCCTTTTCGGTTGAAACTCTTTCCACACTGTTTGCAGGTGAAAGGCTTCTCTCCAGTGTGGATTCTCATATGGACTTCAAGGCTTCCATGTTGACTGAAACACTTTCCACACTGACGGCATTTGTATGGTTTCTCTCCAGTGTGGGATCTCATGTGGACTTTAAGGTTTCCATGTTGATCAAAACTCTTTCCCACACTGTTTGCAGGTGTAAGGGTTCTCTGCAGTGTGAACTCTCATGTGGACTTCAAGGTTTTCATGTTGACTGAAACTCTTTCCACACTGAGGGCATGTGTAAGGTTTCTCTCCAGAGTGAGATCTCATGTGCCTCTTAAGGTTTCCATGTTGATAAAAACTCTTTCCACATTGTTTGCCGGTGTAAGGCTTCTCTCCAATGTGAATTCTCACGTGGTTTTTAAGGTTTCCTTTTCGGTTGAATCGCTTTCCACACTGTTGGCAGGCGTACGGCTTCTTTCCCATGTGAACTTCCATGTGAACTTCAAGGTTTTTATGCTGACTGAAACTCTTTTCACACAGTTCGCAGGTGTAATGCTTCCCTTTATTGTGAATCCCCATGTGGTTATTGAGATGTCCTTTTTGGCGGAATCTCATTCCACACAGTGGGCAGATGCATGGCTTATTTCCCTTGTGATCTTCCATGTGGACTTTAAGGTCATGAAGTTGATCAAAACTCTTTTCACAATGATAGCAACTGTAACCCTTCTCTTTATTGTGAATGCTCATGTGACTGTTAAGGCTTGCTTTTCGAGTGAATCTGTCTCCACAGTGTTGGCAGATAAAATTAATTTGAGTTTCTGTCTTTTGAGCTTTTTCTTGTGATGGAATCGTTTCAGTCTGTGAGCAACTAAAAGACTTTATTTCAGTTGTGAAATCATGAAGATTCTCATATTGATCTTTCTCTTCCGTTTCATTCAGTACTTGATTCTCCTCTTTCAGCGCCATCAGGTCTAAGGCAAACAAGACAAATAAAAGTTAACCCCAATTTAATGGCACAAAGCAACCGACATTAAACCATTTATACTGTACATGAAAAACATTAAAACCAACATTAAGTAAATTCTATACCCACTTGAAAAATGTGTTGAATGTGTAGTGACAGATAGATTAGACACACAATTATTTACAATATTTTATAAATAACCCGCAATACCCCTCACCCGACAACCACACTACAAGTTAGACTTCAACTCCGTAAACCCCAAACCAGGTACTGGCTACCATAGCAGCAAAAACACATCATCATTTCTACACTTCAGTATAGTTTTTGCCTATGGATTAATTCACACTCTTTTGAAATAATTAAAATATCACATGTAACTTCCAGTTATGGCGTCAAAGTGAGAGGTTGCAGTTTCAAACCCTCGTGCAATAATTGTAATCGAATCCTCTTCAAACCCACACACATCACTTATAATCATCACAATAATGGTGTCGAAAAAAGAGCAAAGGTCAAGGGAAATTGGATCCTGAAACACAAAATGTGCCCAGACCCTGAGAGTCCTAACGAACACGATGAGACGGGGGAAGAAGATGGAGGAAATGTCTCTGATGTTAGGAATCCTAGTAATGCTGATATAATGGAGGCAATTAAAGGAATGGAAAAAACGAGTCGGTGTTAAGATCGACAAAGTTCTTTCGGCAATAACAGAGGTTACAAAGAGAATGACGGAAGCGGAGGAACATATATCAGGGGCCGAGGACAAGATTGTTCAATTAAAGAATAGAGCCGAGTTGCTGGAAACGCAGGTGAAATCGATGTCGGATAAAGTGGATGATCTGGAATGCAGAAGGAGAAATAATCTAAGATTGGTCGGTCTTCCAGAGAAGGAGGAGGGAATGGATACATGTGCTTTCCTGGAAAAGTGGCTGCCAGAGATTTTGGAACTGGATTCATTCCACACTTCATTTATCATAGAGAGTGCTCATTGGATACCCAGCTCTGCAGTTTTTGTCCAATTCCATTGACTTAAATATATCTATAAACATATACTTATAAAGCGCTATTTAGGCTTCTGGAGTCGTTTTTGTGAGAAAATTTTACTTCCGCATTTGAAAAACCGCCAAAACGGAAGTGACGTAACGGCAGGGAGAGCGGTCAAAGTAAACAACAGGAAAGCAATGGATCGCAATGACAGTTCGGACGCTGTGGAAATTGTAGCCTAAATGTTTACTCGTATGACGGGACCTCAGCCATATAATTATGAGCCTGATATGAAGCTAAGAGAGTAGACAGGCCAGGATTAGACAGAACAACGGTCAGAGGAGACACATTGAGCTGTGGTGTGAGGAGAACAGGGCAGGGGTCGGGTCTCGATGAGAGAACAGTGTTAGCTTATAGATGTATTCACGTTAGGCGACAATGTGTATAACACTATGCTCAGATCACTAACGTTATATTGTACAGATTATTATGTATCAGGCAATCGCAAAGCTAGTATTTAGACCCTTACCTGCATGTGTCGTGTATGTCAGCCATTAGGAGACAGTTTCCAGAGAAAGAGGGACATTATAAAGGCTTTGAATGGCCCCATTTGGTGATAATGAATAAAAAAATAATCACAATCACAATCACAACTTTCTTACTGTATAAAAACTTTATATGTAGAAACACAAACATTAAAATTCGGAGTACAGATTGAAAATGAACATAATATATTATATTTATAATAATAATAATAATAAGTGTCGGCTGCAGATTAATAACAAGCACATAAATGCATTACATTACAAGTTTATGGAGGATAAGTTAATTAATTCAATTAAGACGAGGCAAATTTTGTAAAACAAATGTACAAAGTGATCTCTGACGGATCCGTGAGCGTCATGTTTCCCGCCGGCGGCCGAACCACATGCTGACGGCGGACCGGGTGACCCGATGAAGGAGCCGGGACAGTGTGCACATATCGCCGTCATCATATAACGTTAACTCATATCGCCGGGATTATAATCATGCGGTCTATAGTGAACGCTACACACTACCCGCGTTTTTCAAAGCAGACGCAGAAGTGAAGTCGCGTCTCTTACCCTGCACAAAACGCACACAGGCACGGAAGAAAGCACCGTCCTTTTTCTTGTTCGGAAACCTGTGGACTCGATGTCCTGAATTATCACAATAATGATTAATTGAAATACAATAACCACCGAAAACACACTGAATCACGACCGCTTCAACTGAATATCAACCTACTCTGCACTGAGCGAACGCAGCGCCCGGCAAACGACTCCCCCATGTGACGCAATATGACGCGATGGTGAAAAAAAGCGTTTTTTCAACACGGTCAAGGAAACTGTCACGTTTTCTACTAAATTTGTGCCCTTATGTCTGGAAAAACTATTTTTAATCCTGCATTTACTTTTCATATGGTATTTTCATACAAGGTTATATATTAATTAATAAAAAAATAAAAAAACTGCAATATGCCCTTTAAAGCATTGAACACACCAAGCCCAGTTTTTGTGCGTCGGCCGACTAAGTTTTCTCAGTGTGTTTTCTTTGTGTTCTGCACCATCAGCTGAATTTGGTCCTTGTCGGCTTTGTTTCGGCCGTTTTGACATGTTGAATCGGCATCGGGCTGTCGGTGAAAGAAGGAACTCTGATTGGCTGTTCAGCTGAACAAGTCAGTGCATGAGAATAATAGCAAAACAGTGAGCAAAGAAGTTAAAACGGTACAGATAGATATTAGCTGTTCTAATGTTACATCATCTTACTGGAGTGTTCATTGGTGAATATTTCAATATCAACATGAGCGGAGTGGAATAAACAAAGTGTGTAGCAGGACTGATATTCAAAACGGTAAGCACGCATTCCTTTGTTTACGGTTTGTGCATCTGCAGCGTCAGTTTCCCTTTTTGAATGATGAATATATATGAATATATCGGCAGAAATAGACAGTTGTCACATTTACACACAGGCGCAGAACGCGCATTCTAGCTGACAGTCGGCTGTAGTTCTCTCGGTGTTCAAGTGCAGCTTTTTACCCCGGCGCGAGGCGACAACACAGTCGGCTTTCATCAGCGCTAGTTCGTCGGCGTCGGCTTACGTTACAGTCTCTCAATATACGAAGTGCAAACCGAGACCAAAACAGAGACCAGAGCCACCACTACACAGTCCAGAGATGGGTATTAGGAGACAGACTAGCATTATATGTATGCAACCTAATTTGCGCACATCAGGGAGCTTGTGTTTTACTTTCAGATTCGCAATCGCACATACTCTGGGTATAGAGGGAGAAGCATAGCTAAGCACACATTCTACAAGATAGGACATTTATACGACGCTCTGTTGAACAACGAATCTTCCGCCATCATCACGCGATCAGTGAACTTCGAGTCTTACTGCACTGTGTGCGACTGCAACTTATGCTGGATGAGCAGAGCAGACTTTTACATTCATTTCCAATGTTTAAAAAATAAAATAAAAACCAGCAAAACGACAGTTGAGGAGAATGTGGAATATTCTACGCTTATTTCACCCTCACGCTCCGTCATGGCGACATCGCGAGACAGCTTTTCACTCGACGGGAAATCTCGTCACATTTTAGTCTCGTGAGATCTCGTCACACCCCTATAGTAAATACACATGGCATAGTTTTCTGTAGTAAACAGTCTTTGTATACTTTCTATTTTAGATTAATTTCCTAGTACCGTAAAACTTCAAATAATAGCCCGGGCTTTTATTTTCCCAAATCGCCGAACTGCACCGGCTTGTATTTGAGACAGGCCTTTAATTTAGTGTTGATACTTCACCCTGTGCTGCAATATACATTTAGTTTTACATTCATTTACAGAAATCAGCTGGTTGAATGAAAATTGCTGATGTTATCGGATTTTCAGGTGATATTCTCAATTCATTCAGTTAACGGATGCTCTGAGATGAAGTGAATTCAGACTGCAGTGCAGACTAAGCAACAATTGTATTTAATTGTACTGTACAATCATAACATAGACATGCTCTTAATTCCATTATGTCCTTAAACATAAAAATATTGCTGGCCATAAACTGACAAAGTGCACGTTCGGTGTACGATAGGTCATCTTGTACCCTGTGTGATGGATTTTTTAAATGACTAAAAATAGTAAACTGTACATCAAACTAATCATGACTCTAAACATCTAAGCCTAACCTTACTTCTCCTTTAAGCATTCTACAACTTGAACAAAATGTACTCTGAAGTTTGTGTCGAAATCAGTGGAAACTTCCGAGATGCTGGCTAGACAATATCAAAAATATAACAGTCTAGAATAGTCTCATTACCTAGTAACATAAGGGATTGAATATGAAGAACCAATCAAATTGTGGGGAAATTATGTAATGTATTATGTAATTTTTGCCATGCTCCTATTCTATAAAAACTGCATTCCTTTAGCTGGTGGGATTCTCTCTGAAATTTGTCTGAAAACCATGATTAAAGCATATTCGAAGGCATTGTCTCAAGTCTGTCGGTTATTATTGCTGCGCAGCAAGTTAGTTAGTGGAACAAGTTATTTAGCGAAACACTAAAGACCTTATTACCGAGTGATAGTGTCGAAAGGGGGCGAGACGTCGTTCGACTCTAAGGTGTTGTTAGATAGCGGTCAGGTAACTATAATTCTCAGGCATTTTATGCGGTAAGAATAGCTACGCTTATGCATCAACCTCCGCGTTCAGAGGTGAACTCAACAGAGTATAATATTTTCAGGTGTCAAGGATACTCGGTTCAACCCAAGTCAGGTGCGTAGGGGAAAAATCTACCACATTATATAATATTGTCAAGGACAAAGCTAACCAGCAACACTTGATATCAAAAGCAACCTAAATATTACGTTTGCACCTTATTGTAGTGAGTAACCATTCTTGGTTGTGCGGTTTCAAATAATCTGTAGTCAGAGCCTGTCCATGGCTAATGGCAATGGCAGATACATTACTAGTTAGTTTAAAGGGAAATCATTTTCAAATAAATGTTCTTTTTTTTACCAAATAACCCCCAACCATTGTATTTGATTTATACAAAACAAGGATTTTGTTTAATACTGCTGTAAAATTAAGTAGAATGGTTTTCAATGTTTTTAAATTAGAAGTTGATTATGGGTTTAAAGTCACTTAATTGTAAAAGGCTACTTCTGTATTATTTTTCCTAATTTAATGCGTGTCGTAATAACAAATGGAAGTCTGATCTTCCCAGGTGGAAGGCAATATTAGCATTTGTCTGGTCACGTGATCTCAACATGTCTGAACACATGAGGTGACCTATGGAAGTAAAATAATGCCAAATGTTTTTGAAACAAAAAGCCTGTTGAATTGCACTACTTGAAAAAAATATGCATTGCATTAACCATGCTTGCATTTTAATGCATTGTATTTTAGGACTTGCATTTTTTATTGCCTCAAATTCAACATGGTTGAATATTTAAGCTGTGAATATTTCAATTCAAAACATTTCAAACACATTTTCATTATTAAAAATTCAATAATCCATATTCACCTTTCATATTTCAATTCCAAAATATTCAAACGGTTTAGAAATACAACCTTTAATATTCAACAGGGAATTTTCAGTCCATTTTATTTCGCTTTAAAAATTCGCTTCCTCAAATTCAGTGGTTAAAATTCGACAGTAAATTCAACATTGACATCCAGGAACTGCAGGAAAAGCAGTAGATTACCGAGCATAATCTCGATCTGCTGTTATTCGGCCTCACCAGCAGGGGGCGCAAGCGCGTGTTGTTGACGAAGACGAGAGCAACAGTTCATTCATAAAAACCCGTTTATAGAAATGTAAGTGTATTTGTGATTATTACGAGTGCTGTTTTTACAGCTGAGATTATAATGTTATTCCCCCGATGCTGATGTACAGATCAAATGTTACATTTGAAGTAGACATATATTTCTCTTGGTTGTTTAGTTGCCTTAACATTATATCACTGATGTGCTGCAGTAGCCTACTAGTGTTTCCCTCAATACTTCAGGGTTGCTGGACATATAAAATGCTTAACGTATAGCTTAATGGACTAATAGTGATATAAAAGAGCAAACTCGCACTTTATTGAGAAGGCTGTATAGGTACTATATGGCTACGGGCAGCAGACTAAAGATGAACTTAACGCGCAAGGTTTCACGCCAAGTTTCCCTGTGATATATGGCATAAAGTTGGCTTGACATTAGACATTCGCACATTTAGGGACCGTCTCTAAAGTTACACACGACATTGGTACACACATTTCTAACTTCAATAGCATTGGGAGAGAATGACTTACAGAAAACTGGTAGGTCAGGCATGATACACATGCACACCTTTTATATTTTTGATAAGTTGAAGTTTGCTATTGAAGTTAGAAACGTGTGTAATGTTGAATGTAATTTTAGAGACGGTCCCTAAATGTGCGAAAGTCCAATGTCAAGCCAACTTTATGCAAGTATCCATATGCATAATGCGGGTGGGATATGTCCCACCACTTTCTGCCAGGGTAGATATTGTCCCCACCTCGCAGCACGGATGTACAAACAGCCGAAATAAAACAATTCCAGTTAACCAGCAGAGCATTCATTTAGTTCGTTTGTTAAACAAGAGGCGATCTAGCGCTGAAATGTGTATGAAATCAAGTGCTCATTGCCACTGCGATCAGTAGTGCGGATAGAGTATGTGGCTCGCGAACACTCTTCACTCAGACGAGCTTCAATCAGTTGCGGAGACTCTCGTTCCGGTGAAATCACAAAACAAACTGCACACAAAGTGTCCCAGCTTGATATACAACCACTGATAAACATCAGGGCCGGCCCGAGGCATAAGCGAACTAAGTGGCTGCATGGGGCCCCCTGGCCACCAGGGGGCCCCCAATCGAGTTTTTATTTTTATTTTATTTTTTACACATATTAGATAACTTAAACAAGTAACATAAATGAATGAATGAATAATTCATGACAAGTGAATTCTGATTTTATGATCAATATACCTGGCTACAACTGCTGCTGTGTCTGCCAGCGTTTGAGTCAAGCGCATAATCTCTAGACACCTCGCGTGCATAGACAATTCGTGGGTGGGGAGACTTCTGTGATGAAAATAGACTTCAACTTTATTAATGTGGTTTTAATAATCTTAATAATGTGACCGAGCGTTCGTATAGGGTTCACCTAACACTAACAGAAATAAGAAAATAATAAACGATAGCAGTTTGAAGTCTTCTCCACTTTATTATATTCCACACATCAGATCACTAACTCCAAAACCCCTCGACACTCCAGTACCAAGTGCGCATCTACGGCAAGCCCCGAGGGGAAAAATACATTGCATGCACACATATACAACTAGCGCCAGTACATCATTATTATTGTAACAGACTTTGTTGGATTCTGTCATGATGCATGTACAATCCAACAAAGTCTGTTACAATAATAATCTATATATTAAAAAATATATATTTTGAGGACAGTTACACCGTCAATAATTGTCATTGTTGTTGCTGTTATTATGTTTCTGATTTCTCAGTTTTGTCATTATTTTAAATGATGTAAATAATTGAGAGAGTTAGTAAAAGAGTAAAGTAAAAGTTAAACGTTTTAAAAACAAAAGTGAAAAATGTATGCACTTTCATTATTTAAGTAGCCTATCTATTTTTTTTTTGTAACATTCTATTTTTGATTATATCCATGTTTGTCTATTTTGGTTTTATTTTGTTGAAGATTGCACATTTATTGTACATTTGCAAATAATTTATTTATGTTTTGTGAGAGTTTGTTTTCAGAAGTTTCAATGAGTTAGTAAAAGAGTAAAGTAAAAGTTACAACTTTTTATTTAAGTATCTATTTTTTATTAAGTATTTATTTTGTATTAACACATAACCTCACTGTATTTATAATGTAGCATTATAGCGTGACATTTGTGTCAGTAATTGTCAAGAACAGGTGACTCCGCGTGGTAGGAGGGGCCCCCAAAATCAAATTCTGCTTAGGGCCCCCAAAAGGCTCGGGCCGGCTCTGATAAACATAATCGGTTTTGATGAGGAAAAAAAACTATACGAGTGCGGATTCGAACCCAGAACTTCTGACCCTCATGGCTAAAGTTCTACCACTCGACCATTAAAGTACATTTATATTTTAAGTCGGATCTGTTCATGTGAAAATTCCATAGGAAAATTCTCGGCACTGACAACATATTAGATCTCATTAAACGACAAATGAAACCCAATGTAGACCTAGGCCACTATATTTTTGATAGCTGGACATCGTAATGTTACTGTACACATCTGATTTATGATTTAATATTGTATTAGCAAAACACACACACAAACAAACTGCGTGAAACTTTGCGCATTAAATTCATATAATTCTGAGTCCGTCTGCTGCCCGTAACCACATAGTAGGCCTACTTACAGCCTAAAGTGCGAGTTTGGTCTTTTATATCTACTAGTCCACGCTACGTTGAGCGTTTTATATGTCCAGCAACCCTGAAGTATTGAGGGAAACACTAGTAGGCTACTGCAGCACATCAGTGATATAATGTTAAGGCAACTAAACAACCAAGAGAAATATATGTCTACTTCAAATGTAACATTTGATCTGTACATCAGCATCGGGGGAATAACATTATAATCTCAGCTGTAAAAACAGCACTCGTAATAATCACAAATACACTTTATAAACGGGTTTTTATGAATGAACTGTTGCTCTCGTCTTCGTCAACAACACGCGCTTGCGCCCCCTGCTGGTGAGGCCGAATAACAGCAGGTGGAGATTATGCTCGGTAATCTACTGCTTTTCCTGCAGTTCCTGGATGTCAATGTTGAATTTACTGTCGAATTTTAACCACTGAATTTGAGGAAGCGAATTTTTAAAGCGAAATAAAATGGACTGAAAATTCCCTGTTGAATATTAAAGGTTGTATTTCTAAACCGTTTGAATATTTTGGAATTGAAATATGAAAGGTGAATATGGATTATTGAATTTTTAATAATGAAAATGTGTTTGAAATGTTTTGAATTGAAATATTCACAGCTTAAATATTCAACCATGTTGAATTTGAGGCAATAAAAAAAATGCAAGTCCTAAAATACAATGCATTAAAATGCAAGCATGGTTAATGCAATGCATATTTTTTTCAAGTAGTGCAATTCAACAGGCTTTTTGTTTCAAAAACATTTGGCATTATTTTACTTCCATATGACCCGAAAAAATAAAACCACCTTAATAAGGACACTCATTTGAAATTCTACAAAAATATTATTCATTTCTGTAGAGCTGGACATTTTAATAAGGATCAAATGACTAAATTCAGCTTTGAGAATGAAACCAACCTGATTGATCCTCAGTATCTTCATGTTTCACACTGAATGTTTCTTCAATCTTCACATCTTCAATAAACGCAATCTTTGTTTGTTCCTCAGTTTCTTCTAGTTTCACACTGAATGTTTCTTCAATCTTCAAGTCTTTACTCTCCTCTTTAATAAATGCCATCTTTATAATAGTGTCGCGTGGATCTCAGTCACTTCACCAGGAGTTGTTCTGTGTGTTTGTCCTGTTTAAGATGAGAATAATTAACAGAAAGAAAAATAAATCCACACTAAATCTCTGTGTCTCAATCAGCTCTAGTTCAGTAGTTCAGCGCACTGGTAAGAGAGTCAAGTCAGTCAGAGTGAAAGTTAATGGACTATTCAACATTATTATTGATCTGAATGTATTTACACCATTATGTGAGAATCTTCAGTGCAGCTAACCCAGTATAAATAAATGAACTAAAATACGATTTTAATACAACTTTTTTACAACAAAAATTAACCATCACTGAACTTACTTAAGCTGGACTACGACGCTATTTTCTTCTAGATCTGCTGTACAGCAGAAACAAACTTTATTGCATTATTTTCCTATTATTACAGTAAAGCTGCTTTGAAACAATCTGCATTGTAAAAAGCACAGTGTAAATAAAGGTGACTTGACTCACCTGATTAGATCAAAACTGAACATAAATTAATAGAAGTACAAAAACCACACAAACTAAGTTCGTATTTAGTATCTAAATTTGTACACCGATTCACGATAAAGGGAGCAGAATGAGATGCACATTTAGTTACTCATTAAATGCATGAATACGCTTTACTAAAAACAACAACGTTCATCCGTGTTTTTATATACACAATGTTACATTTACCAGTACTTAATTCGTTTCATTGTATAAACTGTTTGAACGGGTTGCTTTGATTTAAACACTTTAAATGAATAAAAAAACAAACCTGTCTTCAGTCGAATCTCATCAGATGCAGGAGCACGGCGCAGCTCTATGACATCACATCACCACACCAAAATAAAAGTCCTGTCTGCACGCTGAGGCTCAACACTTGTTGAGTTGCATACAGAAAAACACATTAAAATATTAATTTAACGGATGAATCAGAGATTCCAAATGCTATCAATACCATCAAGATTTTTTTTCTCTCTCCAAGAGCTGCTTACCAAAGTATAAGCCAGCGTGAATGATATTCAGAGAACAATAAAGTCAATAATCTTGGTCTTTATATTGTTTATAAAGGATTGTTAAAAAATAAAATAAAAACCTTTACAATATTTTAAACTCTTTAGGACTTTGTAGATAAAAATGTCTGATTTCAACGTGTGATCTAACTATTAGATATACTCATCTTATTCCATCTCGATAAAACTGTATAGGATATTACATTGCTTTTGTCTGTCTGAATGGAGTACTTAAAATGGTTACTGCGTGTTCCGGTTAAAAATGTAGGGTAGGGCGAAGAACTCAATATTTTATAAATATTTTTTTTTATTCTGTAAATGGTGTTTGACTTAGTCTTTGCACATGTGCTTTGTAAACGTCACATGTGACTTTTCAATGTGATTACACAATGTGTTGTACCCCATTGAAGTCCACTGTATGGAGAAAAATCCTGGAATGTTTTCCTCAAAAACTTGAATGTTCAATATATGATGTTATCTTAAACAGATCTTGATTGTCTGGAAGGTGTGTAAAAAAAAGCCTTTAACGCAGAGGTAGTTTCAGTCATTTTAATCACCGACTGTTCTACCTGATGTGATCTATAAACATAGGTAAGCATACTAACATACAGTAGCAGTTGCATACAGAGTGAGAACACTATTGTAAACATTTGATATTTACTTGGCTAAATGGATGATTTTTGCGTGTAATTTCACTTATTTGGTGAATATGGCAATTTATTTGGAGGAAATGGAGAAGATATCGTTAAATGAGAAATGTAACAACAACAAAAAGAATGAACACCAGCAGAGCTCAAGCAGATAGAAGACGACAATGATGAGGTTAATACAAAAAAGACAACTAAATGGACAATTAAGTCTGATTGTATCAGAGGCAGAAAAAATGCTGCTATTGAGACCTACTGCTTCTCTTCTTAATGAGACATTGTTTTATGCCTCTGTTCAGACTACTGTTAGTGTTGCCAGTCTCATGTGTCTCAGAGCAGCTATTAACCGTCACATCACGAAAGACAACATCATAAGTGATAAAGTCATCAATCAAGCCGTCATTAAATCAATTATAAAGCGCCTACAGGACGCTTGAATGTTCTCAGTGTTGAGAGAAAACGTACTTAGAACAACAATCTGGGGATGTCCTTATGTTATAAATACTTGCTGAATGTTTTCATAATGTTATGACAGTCTGAGACCAACATTCATGGAACATCCTTATGGTGTTATTTATTTGTACTTGATGAATGTTCTCATAATGTTGAGAGTAAATGTTCTGAGAACAACTTCTTTGCCAGATGGAAAGGAATGGAGAATAGATAGTCAAGTGGATCACCATTACAAGCATGATGGCTGACAGTCATTCATAGAAAAAAAAAAATCTAAATAATAATCCATTGATAAAATTTTGCTATAAAGAGCTGAACATATTGAGATGGCTTGGATACGACACTGACTTTGCTCCTAATAAGGCAGACAAAATATTATTTTTATGGACTACTCAAGGTCTTATTGTACTGTTGTTTAATGTCTCAGGGAGTGTGGTGTTCTTCTGTCATCTTGTTCCCTTTACAATCTGAAAAAAATGTGTTCCTACTAATTGGAAAAGTGGACATCACTCCATTGAGACTTTAATTATAGAATCAACACTGTACAGAAAGGGTGGTGTGTGAAAAGTTGACAAGGAATGATGGAGCCTTCACGTGCTATGGTAATTATGGTAAATAGCAAAAGCCGAAAATGCTTTGAACACCCCCTCATGTGGTATTTCATGTGGTATACCTCCACTGGGCAGCTCGTAGAATATTTTGATAACCTTTGACCTTTTCAAAATGGCGGAGAGCAACGCAAGAGTCGTGAATAAGCATTGTACACAACTAAACGTTTTTTTCCTACTGTTAGCGGATAGTTTTTGTAGCCTATACAATATTGTGTCAGTAACAATTGTAATATAATGCGTTAACACTCAGTGTCAGTTTTAAAAATACCGTTATATACCGAAAATATACAGCATATTATTTACTGTTTGAGTTTTGATAAATCATCTTCTTGCAGTAGCAGATGACTTAAGCAATCTAACATTGTTATAGCCAAATAACAGCTCTGGATCTGTGAGTCCATCTTTTCCCTACATTACGACAAGAAAAGCACTTGAACACAACACACTGGTAAATACCAGTTCACAAGTGGAAAATATAATACTTCCCATAGCACGTGAAGGCTCCAGACCATGTAATCAGGTGAAAGACAAATAACTCGTAGTCTAACAAAACAGTCTTATATTTATGTAGTCATAGACAGTGTTGTGCAAGTTACTTCCAAACTGTAATACATTATATATTACTTGTTACTGTAATTTAATTAAAGTAATTCATTACCTTACAAAATTACTGTTTCAGAATTGTAATGCGTTACATTACTCCTGTATTACTTTTTAATTACTTTCACCAAAATAACTATACAGAAGTAGAACTTAACATTCTCAAATGACTAGCGCTGTAACGATATGCGATATGAAACTGAAATCGCGACACTCAGATCCACGAACCTGCAGATTCGCGACACACCCCTTCCAACTCCCTTGGAGTTATCCTTCCCGTCCAGATCTTTAAATTACTATTAGTAGTATTTGAAGTTAACATTATAAAATATGTAGACCTATGTAGCCAGTGATGTGGCAATTAGTAGAGGGCGTGGCTAGTTTGTTTCATATTTATGAAGCCTTGTTTTACTAAATTAGGGAATTGTTTTTAATGCAGACGCAAACATTGTGGATGTGTAGGCCGTTGGTCACGCCCTTTCCTATCTTGGAAGTTAGTCCAGGATTGGTGGCTGTGTGGCAGGTAGGCCTAATTTTGAAGTTTTTATATAGTGTTCGTAATTGTCTTGATTTTAGATTTCTATTGAGATTAAAGTAACAAATAAGCTATGTGGTTATTGTTGGGTATTGTTAACTGTGTTTTTGTATTAGGTTTACATTTACATTTACATTTATTCATTTAGCAGACATGCTAAGGTTTAGTTGATCGCTGTTCCTCTTGTGTTTATTAGGGCCCAAGCCCTGAAAGGGCGCAGAGCCCTATTGTTCTTCTATGGATTTTTAGGGCCCAAGCCTTGAAAAGGCGAAGGCCCTATTGTTTTCCTTCGGATTCTTCTTCTTTAGTATTATTATTATTATTATATTACTACCTTTTGGGGGCCTTAACATACTCAAAAACTCTTGAAACTTTGCACAAATGTCAGAACCCGCGGCCGGACTGAAGCTGGTACCCGGGCGTGGCAGGGGGGCTCTCTGCCATTCTGTGTGTGTGTGTGTGTGTGTGTGTGTGTGTGTGTGTGTGTGTGTGTGATATTTTTGGTTGGGTGACAGTTGTAGGTTACAGTTTGACAAGAGTTTATAGTTTAACAAAAGCACAATGTTGTGCTTTATTGCGAGTGTACACAAATATAGAGAAACACTTTGAATGATGTCCTGTGTGAACAAAATGACGGAGTATGTTTTTATGTCCTCCATTCGATCGAGCCACACACACACACACACACACACACCACACACACACACACACACACACACACAGCATTCCAATCTTGACATCGCAACATGTTCATTATAGCCTTAATACAATTTAATAATAAAATAGTCAACCTAACATAAAAAAAATTACACTGCTCTGTTTAAATAGTTAGTTGTACAGTTCGTACCGTTCACAGTAAGCACCGCTCCACTGTGAGGTTTCCAAGCATATATATATATATATATATAATATATATATATATATAAATTAAAGCTGCAAGCAGCGATTGCGGGCCCAAGCCGGTAGCACCGCCACCCGGTGCCTTTAGTGCAACTAAAGGCACCAGGGGTGGCGGTGCCACCGGCTTGGGCCCGCAATCGCTGCTTGCAGCTTTAATTTTGTTTTGATTTCCCCATCTAGCCAGTACCTGCATGTGCGTGCTGTATGCCTGCAGGTCAATGAGTGTATAGATGTTGTGAATCGTACTGTTAGTGGGGTATTTTCTTTAGATTTTTTTCTTCTTGTTTGTATATCACTTCCCAGCCTCATGTTGTCAGCCAACCCTTGTACTCTCTGTACTATTTTGACGCTTTAAAACGCATTAACTATTTATTTGCATGAGACTTAAGTTTGTAGTGGAATTGATTTCTTTGGTTGGGTTTGAGTGTGCTATATTTTTATTTTATATGATTTTGGGGTTGTTTGTGTAATTTACTTTGTTTTATTTTGAATTGTTCTGTGTGACAAAGTTGGGATTGTACTGGGGTTTATAAGGGGTTGGCTGTTTATTAATATCCTTTGAGGAGGAATGAGTTTTTGCTCTACAATGTCTTTTCTTTTCTTTGATATGTATTATTGTCCTATTGGTTTATTTGTCAATAAATCAGTTTTTTTGTGAGTACGTTGTAGTTAGGTTTTATGGACCTCCCTTGCTTGGAGGAACAGCTACCTTGGTAACACCTAGACCACAAACCCTAGTTGAGGATAAATTACTTAAAATTGGGGAATTCCAGCATTATGGACGTGACATTTGCAGTCAAAACTTGAAATATAAATTCTCAGAAAATGCATTTTAATACCAATATATTGAAACATCCATAGGCTAACGTAGACCAACCGTGTTCCGTACACTTTTCGCCTTTCGCCGCACGTCAGCGACCACTCCTCCATTGCTGAGAGCAAGACTAGCATGTTTGTGTGATCATTCCCTGGGGGAATACCTATTGATTGGTCCACACTTTGATTGATGTCTTTTGGACCATTTGTTTTTGAGAAAAGTGGCGGAAAGTACCCTCCTCCGCCTGTGTACGGATGATGATAGGGTTTAACGATGTTCCGTACAGAGCGCATAATTTGATTTCAACCGTGAAAATCAAGAAAACATCATTTAAATGATGAATAAGAAAGGTGAGTTACCTTTTTTATTTGATTAAAATGGAAGTTAATTACTACTTTATTAAGCTAGAGGACCATGCAAGTTAGGCATGATTGTGTCCTGATACTAATTATGGCATGTGAGTTAAGCATGAACCATGTGAAACGTTAGTGAATAACCATATCTTTCTGAAGACAAAGAAGGACAAATAATTTGCATTGATTAAAAAAAACTTCTTATTATCCAATTAAAAACTTAAGAACATAAATTATCAGGGTGCGTGTGTGTTTAATGTTTTAACTATTTACATTGAACAAACTGATTAAAAAATAACAGAACTAGACATTAACCTTTTCTGTGTTAACTATTTACGTGTGTGTGTGTGTGTGTGCACTGTTTACATTGTGTGTGTATAATGTGTTGTATTTATGTGGACCGACAACATTTATGGCAAAGCCAGTCAGTGTCTGGCACTTCATCCACCCCTGCACACTCCAGGTGGAACCACAAATGGCACAGATCACACTGGACCCATTCGTCGATGGTGTCATCTGTTGAGCCGGGTGGGACCACTCTTTTGCAGAGAGCGCAGTGTTCTCCATCCTCTTCAGTCTGAGGAGGTGCCTGCTATTTTTGTCTTTTGGCCTCCTGGGCTTGCCTTTTTTCCTCCTTCTTTGCCATTTCTTCCTTCCGCTTTCTTTTATTTTCTTCCTTTTCTTTCTCCTCAGCTTCTTTTTCTACCATCAGGCTAAAATACTGGTCACTGGTGATGACACGGTCTGGCAGCAGAATGCGACGCCTCACTTTCCTCCTTCCTCTCCAGGGCGTCGCTCATGAGGATGTTGGCCAGACTCTCGGGAATTACACCTGCTGCCACCAGGTAATTTTTCGGAGTCACTCTTTTGCAGGTGGGGCAAGGTGTTTGAGTGCTGGATGGTGTGGCTGAAGGAGTGGCAGATGGGAGCAGTCTCACCACCTAAGTAAAACATTTGTAAAACTCATTAGCAAACTTAAAAAGAAAAGCAAGTAGCTTAGAGGATGAATTATCATTGTATTAATGTTAAAATTACATGGGTTGTGTCCACAGCACCCCTGGACAAAGGAAAGATTCCAGCCTTGATGGTTTGGGCTGTGATGGCAGTGGGGTATACACTCTTGAGGAGAGAAGAGAACTGCTTCTTCCCCACCACAAGATCCCCTCGGACCAGACCCAGCCTGGAAGAACACAAGTCTTCAGCGGATTGAAGACCGCAATATCCAGGGGCTGTAGGATGTGTGTTGTGTGGGCAGGAAGGCAAATACTTTCAACCTAATTTTCCCTACAGTAGATGATTACATTTTTTGAAACGTGGGTCTCGTGTTGGTCCATGATTAATACTAGTGGTCTCTCCTTAGGGGCATACTGGATAAAATGGCGGAGCCATTTCAGGAATAGCTCCAAATCCATGTATCCCTTATCCTGGATGCCATATCAGCCGCCATATCACCCTGTAGCCCAAGACTGGTTTCCCACTGAAGCTAAGCGGGGCTGAGCCTGGTTAGTACCTGGATGGGAGACCTCCTGGGAAAACCAGGTTGCTGCTGGAAGAGGTGTTAGTGAGGCCAGCAGGGGGCGCTCACCCTGTGGTCTGTGTGGGTCCTAATGCCCCAGTGTAGTGACGGGGACACTATACTGCCAAAAGAGCGCCGTCCTTCGGATGAGACGTTAAACCGATGTCCTGACTCTCTGTGGTCATTAAAAAATCCTAGGATGTCCTTCGAAAAAAGAGTAGGGGTGTAACCCCGGCATCCTGGCCAAATTTGCCCCTTGGCCTCTGTCCATCATGGCCTCCTAATCATCCCCATATACTGATTGGCTTTATCACTGTCTCCTCTCCACCAGTAAGCTGGTGTGTGGTGGGCGTTCTGGCGCAATATGGCTGCCGTCGCATCATCCAAGTGGATGCTGCACATTGGTGATGGTTGAGGAGATTCCCCCTTCTATGTAAAGCGCTTTGAGGTCTCAGATAAAGCGTTATATAAATGTAACAAATTATTGTTATTATTATTGTTATAGAGGGCGTTGGGGGGCCCATCCAGCCTATATGCAGTGCTTGGAAGGCAGCCGGGGTAAATGATGAAAGGTGGAATGCTGTCCCCGACTGCATTCACACAGCAGTGCACTGTGATGTGCTCGCTGGTCGTCGTCTGCTGCTGGTAGATGTTTCCTCCCAGTCTTCTCCTTGGACCGAGGCTTGTCCCCAAAGCCAGTCTCATCACAGTTGAAGATGAGCTGTGGCTTTTCATCCAAACCATGCATCACGTTGAGGGCATCATATATTTAAAACAAAAACTCAATGGCCTCTGGTGTAGCACCATGGACTCTGGCTCTGTCCAGGGAGTCTGCCATCCGTGAGGTCAGTTCTGGATGGCGGGCCTTAAACCTGGACCACCAGACAACACTTGATCCCTTCTCTAAATTGACAGTGGTGTTGTCTGTTCTGCCACTCTCCTTTATGATCCCAGTCACAAGTATTTTTACTAGGGATCTTGTAATTGGGAAGCCATGATCCGCCATCTAAAAAATAAAAGAAATAAGGGCCTCTTCCTCTGTGGGTGTAAGGGCCGATGACCTTAGAGTCACCTCAGAGTGGCGCCAAACAGTCATTGCCCGCAATCGTTTAAAAATTACCATTTCAAAGCATTTAGTCAACAAAAAGGTAATATATTTAACAATTTGTGATAACATAATATTAATTTCATAAAGACTGAAATACTGTGAAAAGCTTAAATTAACTCGAAATGTACATTTTCACTGCTCTGACGTGTAGCTTGCCCACCGGCCAATTTTCAAGCGCAGTGGGCGCACCTAGCAAACTTACTGATTTATCTCAGGATCAAACGGCTGGAGTGTCTCTGTCTTGATGGGAGATGAAAGAGGCATAAATGAAGACGACACAGATACATATATTGTGTATGACCTGGAAGTATTTATTCAGCGATTGGCGGTAAAAGTTCATCTGTACGGAACATGGTTAGTCTACGTTACTCCATTAAAGGAGTCCAGACATTAGAAAAATATCAGTCTACACATGCTTTTTATATTTAATATGAGTGAAATAGACACGCATTCATGCGTGACAAAAAAAAAAGTAACGTTTTTTAGTAATTCTTTGAATTACACTGCGCAAATCTAAAGTAATACTACCCACCGGATGAAGAAGAGTTGGCTCTCTACAGAACATAAAATATTCAGTTTATTTTATTTTTCGTGTTCGCATTGAGGAAAAAACAATGTTACGGACGTGACAGTTCTCCGTTACGGAGGCGACCGCTCTGAACTATGGCTGTGTGTCCACCAAAGCGTTTTTTTCACGCGGCTGCCGTCTTTTTCACGCTGAGCGTTCAGCGTTTTTTACAGGTCACCGAAAGTTGAAGAATGTTCAACTTTGGGTAAAACACAGCGCTCATCACTGTCACTTTTTAGCCAACCGACCAATCACAGTGGAGGAGGGGCGGGACTAATACCACACCGACCAACGGATATTCTGTTTCATAGCAACAAAGCGTCTCATCTGAAAAAAAACTGCTCTGCCAAAACGCTCTCAAGCACACATAGTTCGGCGTTTTCAGCAGAGCGCCTGGCGTTTTCAGCTGGCAAAAAAAAAACGCTTTGGTGGACACACGGCCTAATAAGCTGTGTCCCAATGTGAAGGCTGCATCATTCGAAGGCCACAGATTTCAAATGATGCAGCCTATGCGTCCTTCGAAGGACGTACCATGTAGCCTTCGTGGGATTTCCTAATTGCGCTACCAGGTGTTCCCGATTACTGCTCCAGGCGCCAAGCAACGGTTCGAGAGTACAGCCATCCTGATAATTCATTTGATATAATTGAGTAAACGGCTATGGAGCCAGAATTGGCTATTGTCATTTTTATGTTTTATATTTTACTGGAGGACTTGGTGAGGATGTTTCAGGGTTTTTTTTAACTTTCGGTTTAGCCGAAGTTTCAAATGTTCATTTATATCTTACCTTAATGCGATTTTGTAGGCTAGTTTATTCTTTTTATTATGCTCATAAATGAACCATGGTAAATATATTTACACAGGTTTTCAACGTTATTTGAATATAAAACCAAGTTGGATATAAAAAAGTCCAGTGCGAATGTTACTCCCGCTCGTCATCGTCAGCTGTCACTGTTGCTAGGCGACAAGAACAATCCTCCGTAGGCTACACCGGTTCCGAGTGCTTCAGATGCGCCCTTTGAAATGGGACGCAGCTGTTGTTAGCAACAATTTGTTAATATTGTGACAATAGGCCTACATTTTGTTACTTTAATTTTCAAAATAACCAGTGGTGGAATGTAAGGAACTACATACTTCGTGCACATACAAATGTGAAGTACTTTTTTCCCACATAGGACAGCAACACTACAAAATTATGTTATTTTACAATATGATGCATTGTTTTACATTAAATTACACAAAAGTATATAGTTTAAATGTATCAACCTTGAAAATATTCAGAAGTAAAATGCAACATGCAGTAATATAAATGCAGAACCATCATAAAAACCCTTGTTGTGGCAAAAATTCATCAAACAAACATCACTGCGTAAGGGAGACTCAGAGTCAAATTATAAAATAGAAGTATTTATTCTTGCAAGAATAGGAGCAGTCTAATACACAGTTGTTACCCTGTGCAGAAGAGTGACACACCCCCCAGACAGACTGAACCAGCTTTTATCTCCGTTCCAAGGCCTTCTTCCGCCAGAGCCATCCTACCAGTAGTTTTCCATAGACTAAGCCCTCCTTCACCAAATGGCCTTCTGACATCTAGGTCAGAGGTCCTTGTTCGTCTGTTCTCTGGAGTGTCTCACCCTTCTGCCTTCCCAGGTACATAAAAAGAATCTTCTCTCACTACAAGTGAGAGTCACACATGTGACATTCTTTGAATCATCTATATTTTACTAAAGATCAATGAATATCATAAAATAGCCACTACACCCTGACAAAGTTTTTTTTCCTGCAGAATACCTTTACTTTTACTCTTGATGCCTTAAGTACATTAGAGTATGCAAGGTAATTTTGCTTAACTAAGCTTTGAAATATATGACTAGTAGTTTTTTCCCCAATGCGGTATTAGTGGTTATTAAAAGTACTTTAGCGTAATAAAGTATCTCAATATTTATTCCATGAGTCAGCCCTGCAAACCAGTTGGTAGACAACTGAGTGGATTGTGGAAATATGCACTCAAACACCAGATGATGTCCCACCAGCAGGATGCCTTACCAGGGTCTCTATAGTGGAGCCCATCCCGGTCCAGCAGCACACCAGGGTCTCCCTGCTCAGCTGAATACAAGTCTACATCATTCTTTCTTATTTTATGTACTGTAAATTTAAATGTTTATGTTGATTTTGAGATGTTTAACGTATGCTGTAAATAGTTGGGGAAAAAGGTTTAGAAGAATTTGTTTCATGTAGAAATTATGCCTGTCATCACAAAAATAAACAATGTCCAGAGCAATGAATTCTCTTTTATTTACACATTTAAAGTTGCATAAAAATAAATGTACAGATTTTTTTTTTCCTTTTAAAAAATATAAGTGAAAGTTAAAGAATACACTTTATATATAAATATATAATTTAGTCATTTAGCAGACGCTTTTATCCAAAGCGACTTGCAACTGAGGACTACAGCAAGCGAGTCATCGTGAAGAGGCAAAAATAACGCAAGAAGTGCTCAAAATACAAAGTTCAGGCATTGCTCAGAGTAGCATAAGCCAGACAAGGGAGTATCAAAGGAAAATTGTTTATTTGTTGTTGTTTTTTTATGGCAAGTGCTCACGGAAGAGATGCATGTCACGATCCACACCCGGAAACATAGGAGAAGATCCAAATGCAGTAAAGTGTCTTTTAATGAGGGAAATCCGTTACTCACAATCCAGTCCAGGCAGAGGTTATAACCAGGGTAGCAGTCAAACATAAACATAAACAAAACAACGGGCAATAACCGACGCAGAAACAGAACTCAGAAAGGGCGTGATAATTACAAGGACTCCGTGACAAACACTGAAACTGACAGGGTATATATACACAAGTGCTAAACGAGGTGACAAGAAACAGCTGAACACCATGAACACTCAGTGACAGACAGGATCATGGGAAACGTAGTGAGAATGCTTAGACACCGTGAAAACTGAGGACCTCTAGTGTTTAACCCAGGGAAACACAAACCAGACACTGTGACATAACCCTCCTCCTACGGAGCGGCTACCAGACGCTCCAAGACATAACAGACAAAACAAGAGTCCAGGCGGAAGGTGAAATGGTGGAGGATCAGGGGGCGGGGCGGGACGGGGGCCAGGGCCAGGTCCATGGAGGGGAACAGGAACAAGGGGTGACGACTTAGCCGGCGGCCAGGGCGAAACCGACAGTCCATCGGGCGGCCAGGGCAGAGACGACCCCTCGGGCGGCCAGGGCGGAGACGACCCCTCGGGCTGCCAGGACGGAGACGACCCCTCGGGCGGCCAGGACGGAGACGACCCCTCGGGCGGCCAGGACGGAGATGACCCCTCGGGCGGCCAGGGCGGATCCGGCTGTGTAGGCGGCCGGGACGGGGCAGGTCCTTCGGGCGACCAGGGCGAAGACAACCACTTGGGCGACCACGGCACAAGAACAGACACCGGCTCAGGAACAGCAACAGACACCGGCTCAGGAACAGCAACAGACACCGGCTCAGGAACAGCAACAGACACCGGCTCAGGCTCGGCAGACGTGACGTGAAGCTCAGGCTCGGCAGACGTGACGTGAAGCTCAGGCTCGGCAGACGTGACGTGAACAGTCTCTGGGTCGGCAGACGTGTGCTTCCTCCATGCATGCAGAACCGCCAACGCATAAAAAAGGAAGACCGCTCTCTTGGCCGTGGCAGGACTGATGGATTGGATCGTCCGTGGTGACCTCCGGGACGACAGCGGGCTGCAAGAGCACGGCCTCCGGGACGACAGCGGGCTGCACGGCCTCCGGGACGACAGCGGGCTGCTCGGCCTCCGGTACGACAGCGGGCTGCACGGCCTCCGGGACGACAGCGGGCTGCACGGCCTCCGGGACGACAGCGGGCTGCACGGCCTCCGGGAAGACAGCGGGCTGCACGGGCATGGCCTCCGGGACGACAGCGGGCTGCACGGGCACGGCCTCCGGGACGACAGCGGGCTGCACGGGCACGGCCTCCGGGACGACAGCGGGCTGCACGGGCACGGCCTCCGGGACGACAGCGGGCTGCACGGGCACGGCCTCCGGGACGACAGCGGGTTGCTCAGGGACGGCCTCCAGATCATTAGGGAGGCATGAAGTGTTCCTCCTCCTCCACCGTGTGCGAGAGTGAGTGGATGCTGCTGTCTCCCCGGAATCTACCGGGAACGCAGTGAGACGTTCCCACCAAGCGAAACACTCAGATAAGGTCATCTGAGGCTCCGCCTCTGGTTCCTTGGGAAGACTGGAGGTCTTACCCCTCCTCCGCTGTTTCTGATGGCTATGTGCCAGCTCTGGGCTGGACGGAAACCGCGGCGAACCAAGCTCTGGGCCCGGCGGAATCAGCGGCGGGTGGAGATTTGGGCTGGGCAGAGTCAGTGGAGGATGGGGCTCCAGGTTGGACATCACCAACCCAGGGTCGAAAAGGGGCCAGAGTGGAGAGTAGTGTAGGGATTCCTCTCGACCACTTACTCTACTGCGGCCTCCAAGGGTCCCGCGAAATTTGACCAACCGGGTCCCCTCAAAAAACTGTCTTCTCTCCCGCTCGGTGGCTGGGGAAGAGACATTGACAAACATACCGCTGGATCTTGAGTATGACGGAGTCCTTCTGTCACGATCCACACCCGGAAACATAGGAGAAGATCCAAATGCAGTAAAGTGTCTTTTAATGAGGGAAATCCGTTACTCACAATCCAGTCCAGGCAGAGGTCATAACCAGGGTAGCAGTCAAACATAAACATAAACAAAACAACGGGCAATAACCGAGGCAGAAACAGAACTCAGAAGTGGCGTGATAATTACAAGGACTCCGTGACAAACACTGAAACTGACAGGGTATATATACACAAGTGCTAAACGAGGTGACAAGAAACAGCTGAACACAATGAACACTCAGTGACAGACAGGATCATGGGAAACGTAGTGAGAATGCTTAGACACCGTGAAAACTGAGGACCTCTAGTGTTTAACCCAGGGAAACACAAACCAGACACTATGACAATGAGTTTTCAGTTGTCTTTTGAATGTAGTTAGGGAATCTGCATTCTGGACGAGGGTAGGGAGATCATTCCTCCAGATTGGAATCGTGAATGAGAATGTTCTGGAGAGTGATTTTGTGCTTCTCTGTGATGGTACCACGAGCCGTCGCTCATTGACCGATCGCAGGCTTCTGGTAGGGATGTAGACTCGTAGGAGCGAGTGAAAGTAGGAGGGAGCTGAGCCTGTGGTCGATCTGTAAGCAAGCGTCAATGCCTTGAACTTGATGCGAGCAGCGAGTGGTAGCCAGTGCAGAGAGATGAACAGAGGAGTGACGTGGGCCCTTTTGGGCTCGTTGAAGACAAGACGGGCTGCAGCATTCTGGATCACTTGTAGAGGTTTAGTTGCACATGATGGAAGACCGGCCAGAAGAGCATTGCAGTAATCAAGCATAGAGATAACCAAGGCCTGGGCGAGAAGTTGTGTTGCATGCTCAGTTAGGAAAGGCCTGATCTTCCTGATGTTGTGCAGTGTGGTCTGTGAAGGTCAGATTCTCATCAAATGTTACTCCAAGGTTTCGACCTTGATGGGGTGATTAAAGTTGAGTCTAGCTGGATAGTGAAGTCGTGCTGTAGAGACGGATTGTCAGGGAGGACGAGAAGCTCAGTCTTTGCCAGGTTAAGCTGCAGGTGATGTTCCTTCATCCACGCCGAGATGTCCGCCAGGCAGCTTGAGATACGTGCAGCTACTGTGGGATCATCAGGTTGAAATGAGAGGTTGAGCTGGGTGTCATCAGCAAAGCAATGGTAAGAGAAGCCATGTGCCTGTATGATGGGTCCCAGTAATGTGGTGTAAATTGAGAAGAGGAGTGGTCCAAGAACTGAACCCTGAGGAACACCTGTAGTCAGGGGTTCCTCAGGTAGTCAGAAATATAATATTTCTCAATCATTCTTTCAAGAAGAGAAAACAGTCTGTCCATCCTCTCCCTACTCTCCTGTGCTCTCCTTGCCTCTGCAGTCCCATGTCTTCTCTAATCAAGTCCAAAAACTCGTCCTCTCTGTCTCGCCTTTTTCGTGGTGCTGATGCTGGTGCTGGTGCTCATGCTCACACTGATGCTGGTGCTCGTGGTGCCCCTGGCTCCTCCTCACCGTGGGCACCCACTGCTGAACTCGGCCCTAGTCTGTCCTCAGGGATTGAGGCAATGAGGACAGGGTGGTGAAATGCCTCTGTCCCAACACCTCATCCATGAGGACAAACCAGAGCCAAGTTTCAGCAGTGGGTTTCCCACTCACACCATCACCTGTCCCAGGACACTTGCAATCCTAAGGCAGAGCAAATTAATCACGGCTTGTTAACAACAACAGCACAATAAATGTCAGCAAAGGTGTGTGTATTAACTTTCTTACTTTGTATTTTTTTGTAAGTTGTCCCATTATTATTATTATTATTATTATTTTGCCTGTATGGGAGTTACCTTCCCCAGCAGACCCATTTTCTCCAGATTTGCTCTAAAAAAGCAGAAAAGGGTATTTGTGACAAATATTACTACAGGGGTGTAATCTTAACATTAATGCATTGTTAACACTGCTAAATATGACAGATGAGGACATGCATACAAAATTCTTAAAAAATCATATTTCTGGATACTCAAATTTGGTTAAAACCTTTGTAGACATAGCTTGCATGACAGCACTACAAAAACACATAAAAGTGAAACCCCATTGCCTTATCTACTGCTTTTCTTATTGTTGTGGGCTTTATAGTGGAAGTGATATTTCTTATAATACACAAGTGAGACAGACTACAGCAAATGTTACAATAAAATGTCATTTATTACTTAATTGCAATTTAATACATTTAGCTGTCTGCTCCTTGCTCCCTGAAATAATTATTAAACTAATATTTGCACAAGTTTTGCCTCAAATCACCTTACAAATGAAGCCACGCAATGGTGACGAAGGAGGTAAGATGAAGTTTTTAAGAAAGAAAAACTTGTGGCTTTTAACTCTGGTTTCGCTAGCTATTTGAGTAAATTAAAACATAATACTCATTGGTGATCACATGATAATACCAAGTGTAAACACAGCCTAAGCAATCCTAATCTACATTTCTTCTCTTCACGTATCCCTACCTGAATTCACCCAAACATCTATATTGTTTAATATGAATAATTATCATACAGTATTACACATGTTTGATATCATTTGAAATGTCTCAGTGCAAAAGGTCTTATTCCTAAAAGGAAAAAAAGGAAACAAAAGGTAATACGGGTTTTAAAAGTTTAGAAATAACTGGCACACAAAAGAGGGTGTGTCTCCAGGCCAATGGCCTGCAAAAGGTGTAATCTGCCCCCAGATTGGGGCATTTCTGTACCTCAGATCAGCCCGTGAACGTTGAGAGCCGCTGAGACTCTCAACGTCATGTATTTCCTAATGTTGGGTTAGCATCTCTTCTCTTTATTCCAGAGCATTTTGATGTTATTGTATTGATTATATTTGAACTGATTTTGAAATTGGCATGATACATTTACATTTGATTATTCTAACAGACTCTAACATTGTTTTCATTAAAGAGTTAAGCGTATGCTTGTCCAACACAAATACATCTGAGCAAAAGAGGGTATGCACGACTCTGGTGGGACTCGAACCCACAAACTTTGAATACCTCCATTCACAACCTAGAAGTCCATTGCGCTATCCATTGTGCCACAGAGCCACGAAAAGTCAGTCTTTAAGACGCTATTATATGCACGACTTCTTAAGATTTCCACTTGTTGTGCAGATTCACACTGTTCAGCATGCAAATATTTCCATATGTAAAATGTTTAAGTGAGTGGTGCCCACATCCTGTGGCATAGGCGCTGCTGGGATTCGAAACCAGGATCTCTTGTTTACAAGACAGGCGCTTTGACCAACTAAGCCACAGCACCAGGTACTGTCCTGAGTTCAATTCTTTAGTTATACAAAGTCTAAATGAGGTTGTGCGTCAGGAGAATAGCTGATTACATCATGAATAGGTCCCTTTGAAGTTAGAGGATTATTTCCAAAACCTGAAAGGTGTGCAGGCTTCTGTTCAGGGACAGAATATCACAAACCATTTAAACTTGGATCGAAACTCTCAGTACTCGTGTCTCAAATGTTTTGGGAACCTCCAGTTACGATACATCAAAACGCTGTTTCAGCTGGGAGAAATGGAAAGCATTTTTTGTTGTTGTTGCTAGGTAGGTGGCCAACAATAGGTAGTTGCAGATTTTGGCCTAAGCCAGTGGATTTCAACCCATTCTTGTTATCTCCCTTATTTAAATAGGTGACTTAAGCTAATTAGTAGAGCACTCTATGATCTGAGTTGAGTGAGTCCAATAAGGGAAATAAGCAGAACGTGAAGGGTATGCTTCTGAAGTAGTTTGTGGATCCCAGGTTTAAGCGTATGCTTGTCCAACACAAATATATCTGAGCAAAACAGGGTATGCACGACTCTAACCCACAACCTTTGAATGACTCCATTCACAACCTAGAAGTCCAATGCGCTATCCATAGCGCCACTGAGCAACGAAAGGTCAATCTTTAAGACGCTATTGCATGCACATGACTTCTTAGATTTCCACTTGTTGTGCAGATTCACACTGTTCAGCATGCAAATATTTCCATATGTAAAATGCCTAAGTGAGCGGTGGCCACTTCCTGTGTCATAGGCACTGCTGGGATTCAAACCCAGGATCTCTTCTTTACGAAGCAGGCACTTTGACCAACTAAGCCACAGCGCCAGGTACTGTCCTCAGTTCGATTCGTTTGTATACAAAGTCTAAATGAGGTTGCGTGTCTATCTCGGACAAAGGCCCCTATCTAAATGAACTTATTACTGACATGATATTCCTTACTGAGACCTGGCAAACATCGAATGACTTCATGCATCTTAAGCCGCGTTTCCACCGCGGGAACTTTCCCCAGGAACTAGGAACTTTGGGGTGGTACTCGGTGTGTTTACACCGCAGGAACCAGGGTCTAAATGAAGTTCCGGGTAAATATTTCCCCCTCCGAAAGTCCCTGCTCGTGAGGTAGTACTTTTTCAAAGTTCAGGAACTTTCGGGGGTGGGACTTGTGTGCTGAACATGCTGATTGGTTGTGTTCACACCGCATTTTGATTGGATGACTCTACGCAGCATTCTAATTTAACTGGCATTTTTAAAATCTATTGCGGTTCGTGGCTTCATGTTATGAGGTTGATGGAGAGAACCCAAACGCAGACGATATGCAGACACACAAGGTTTATTTCGACACTAAACAGAAAACAAAACCCACGAGGGGGCAAAACATAGACAGAACAATGGAGACTAACTAGACTGTGACAGATAACTACAAGAAAACAAACAACTAATACAGGTAATAGCGCAACAGGACAACAGCTCTTGACAAGATACTCACAGACTGCCAAAGGTTTGAAAAGGATTAACAATGAACCAACACAGGACAGCAAACACAAGGGGATTAAATAGGGAGACTAATGATAACATAACAGGTGACACAGGTAAACCAATAATGACGAGACTAATGATAACATAACAGGTGACACAGGTAAAGCAATAATGACGAGACTAATGATAACAACAGGTGACACAGGTAAAGCAATAATGACGAGACTAATGATAACATAACAGGTGACACAGGTAAAGCAATAATGACGAGACTAATGATAACATAACAGGTGACACAGGTAAAGCAATAATGACGAGACTAATGATAACATAACAGGTGACACAGGTAAAGCAATAATGACGAGACTAATGATAACATAACAGGTGACACAGGTAAAGCAATAATGACAAAACGAGGATAACAAGGAGGGCGGGGCTAGATGACGAGACAACACAAGCACATGGCCCAACAAGGCCATGTGTTTGCACATAAAACATGGGTCTGTCATGATCCTGCCTCAAGACTTAAAGAAAGACAAGGACTAGATGGCAGAATCATGACACTTCATGCAGTAAGAGTTGTCTGTCTGCAAATAATACAAAAATAAAATAAAAAAAACACAGCTGGACCGACGACGAGGTTCAGGCTTTACTAAGCATATTTGTGTAACAGGAATTTTTCTGCGCGTTCGTCCCAGCCATCTCACGGTCAATGTCCGCAATACTAATTTTATATCTAGCATTACGAGCTTTCTGAACACGCTTTAGTATCAGTGCTCGTCTCTTTTCTGCCGTTTTGTTAATTTCCTCGTTAGTAAACCAATACATCACAAACAACTGCAGCACAGTTTAAATCTCCTCCATACTTATTATAAATGTGGCGCTCAAAACTGATTACTGTCCGTCGCAGACTGGGAGGAGCAATCGAGCACAGTTATAATCTTCCCGGTACTTTAGACCGCGGTGTAAACGCAGAAAGCAATCGGTCTGGGGCAAAAAAGTTCCTGGGAAAAAAGTTCCTGGGACAAATTGTTCCGGGTAATTTCGGTCGAAACGCGGCTTAAGTGAACTAATAACGTTAGCCTGTGATTCATCATCCAAGGTCATCTTGCTTGGTGACTTTAACATTCATGTTGATACTCCCTGTTCTAATAGGACTCAATTAATGACTGTTCTGGACTGCTTTGAACTTTATCAGAATGTTAACTTCCCAACTCATACTTGGGGCCACACACTTGATTTAGTTTGTACTTCTGGCTTGAATGACATCTCCATTAATGGTCTGGTTACTCCTATCTCTGATCACAAGCTTATTACCCTTGATTTTACATTAATTTGTTCAACAAAATGTACTGTCAATATTAACATCTCTTATCGTAAGATTAATGTTATTAATGCTCAGTGGCGGGCCGTGCATTTCACACCTAGGCCTTCAGTGATGTCCACCCTGAATTAATAACTTTTAATAGTGTAGCAGCGCACGCACATACTCTCTATAATTGTTGTGAAATTCCTGTTTTTATTTTGCACCGGCAGTTATATGGTTAATGCGGTGAGTTCGCGAAAGGCCGGGTAGAGAGAAACGAGCGAGTGAGTTCGGCTTTTGTGTACAGTGGTTCTTGCGTTCCGATTATAAATTCAGAAACGGATCCTCATCCCTGTCTTATCCTTCAATGGCTATAGTATTAATGTTTGGAAAAAATAAGTTGTTTCGATCATACATTTACAAGAAAAATTAGGAAGAAAATCATATTCAGCACGGACAAAAACAGGGGCAAAAAATGCATTATACTCTCCAAAACTGTTTTTTTTTTACACAAAATCCATCCTAATTTCTTTCCTCAAAAAGATTTGAATTACTTGGTTGTACAGGCTGTCTGTGCTTTTCGGTCCCAGCAACCTTTTCTATCGCCATCGAGGCTAATGTGCTGAAAGTCGAGTCTGTCCCGTCGTATTTCTGTCATAAGTTTTAATTCGCTTTAGTGCTGAGAGTGTCTGCTCGATAGAAGCAGTAAACCGGGAAAACACCGCAAAACATGACGATGTGTAACGTTACAGCCGACACAAGCTCTCACACAGATTTTTGAACGATATCATTAAGATCAGCGGGACTTTTGCCTTCAAAATCAGTCCTGGCATAACGTTACATTGCAGTCAGTTCTGTTTTTACCCGGGACAGATCGATAGTTTCGAGACTCTGCGTAAGCTGGATAAGGGATTTTTTCCGGTAGGTTTGAACCTGCTGGTGGTCGAGGAAGGAAAGAAACATTCATTTGTGGGTGAAAAACTATTAAATCTACAGGTATTTTAGTTTACACAGTTCGCTACAGATGCGGTTAGCTAGCTCTGACTTCCAGTAATAATAGTACACGCTCTGACCATCCAATCAAAGGGCGTGAAAATGCTCACGTTATTGTGTGCCTGCTAGATGGCCCCGGTGCAATCAACTCGATATCTGATTGGCTGATTAAATCTGACCGATTATCTGATTGGTTAAAGCAACAGTTTCATTGCCATTCATTTAAGCTGCAGGCGCCCGCACTATCAATTCTGAAGGCCTCGAAGCAGATATATTTGACCCTGGCAACACATGATGACTGAAATATGATTGGATAAAAGCACTAAAATAAATATACACTACTGGAAGCAGCGCAACCAAGAGAAAAGCTATGGAATTATGAGAACGGACTATTGGGAATAATGTAATACTCATTCATAAAAAATATATGTTAAAGTGCAAGTCAGTGATTCTCATAGTGTTTAGGCCAGCAGAGAAGGCCTTGCTGGCCCTGACGGCCCACCACTGTTAATGCTAGTATGTTTGCTGCATCTATTGCTTCATCTGATGTTTTTGATTTCACCTGTCCATCCAAAATATTTGATTTGTACCATTCTGCCATTTCTGACGTTTTAGATGAGCATGCTCCAATTAAGACTAGGTCTGTTCTCCTGTCCCACTCTTCGCTGTGGTTTAATGCTGAGCTACGTGCTATGAAAGCAAGAGGCAGAAAGCTGGAACGTCTCTTTGGGAAAACCAATCTAACTGTACACTTTCAAGCATTTTCAGAACATATTAAGCTCTACAAAACCGCCTTAAATACAACTCACTCTTCCTTTATCGCTAAAATCATCAATAACGCAAACAACAGGCCTAAAACACTATTTAGTATTGTAAATAAGCTTGTTCAGGCACCCGCGCACAATGCCTGTCACAAGAATCTGACGACTTGTGCTGTTCTTTTCTGCAACATTTTCAGGGAAAGCTGGATGCTTTACGTGGGACTTGTAGTGATGAACCGACCACTTCTAGTTGTGAGCAAGCTCAGATACAAACACTTAATAACCTCATGTTGACCAACCCCATCTTGATTAGTGAAATGATACAGAAATCCAATTCTTCTTCTTGCCGGCTGGATCCTGCACCTACAACCCTTCTGAAACACTGTACCTCTGTCATTTCTGCACCTATTTCACATCTTGTAAACATGTCTCGTCTCTCTGCCTCTGTTCCAGTTTCACTAAAGACGGCTGCAGTTACTCCTATTCTTAAAAAAACAAATCTGGACCCAACTGACTACGCTAACTATCGCCCAATCTCCAATCTACCGTATGTCTCAAAAATTAAGGAAAAGGTTGTCGCCACTCAATTGCAGTCATACCTATGTCTCAACAATAGTTTCGATTTATTTCAGTCTGGTTTTCGCTAAAACCACAGTACTGAAACTGCATTAGCAAGGGTTATCAATGACCTCTTATTCTCTGGTGACTCGGGAAACCTTTCCTTACTTTTACTACTCAACCTCAGCTCAGCTTTCGATACTGTCTGCCATAAAGTCCTACTCATGCACCTCTCAGAGATTGGTATCTCAGGAGCCGCGTTATCCTGGTTTTCCTCCTATCTGACAGATAGGAAATACTACATCACTATGCAATTATAAATCTCCCACTGTCACTCTCAAACAAGGTGTGCCACAGGGATCAGTTCTTGGCCCGTTACTATTTATTATTTACATTTTGCCTCTCGGACAAATTATTTGCCGCCACGGTTTTCAATACCACTGCTACGTCGACGATATCCAAATATATACTGCTTGCCGACCGGAATTTATTCACCAGACCACATCACTATCATCATGTATTAATGAATTAAAGACCTGGCTCAACTCCAATTTTCTCAGTCTGAATCTGACTAAAACAGAAACATCAATCACTGGCCCTCCATCTCTAACAAAAAACTTAAGTAATATCCCCACTTGACCTTTAATCTACATCAATATTTCCATCTGCCACTGTCAAAAAGTTGGGTATCATTCTTGACCCTGCACTGAGATTCAACCCTTACATTAGTCAACTTTGTAAAGCGTCCTTTTTTCATCTGCGCCGTATTGCCAAACTCCATCCCTATGTCAGCCCGAAAGACGCTGAAGCACTAGTACTAGTTCATCACATCTCGTCTCGACTACTGTAATGTTCTTTTTTCTGGACTACCAGCACACTCTATCTCACGTTTGCAATATATTCAAAACTCTGCCGCAAGACTACTAACTTACACTAAAAAAACTGCCCATATCACTCCAATTCTGTTTAATCTGCACTGGCTACCCGTGTTATCCCGTATCACTTACAAAATTCTTCTGCTTACCTTTAAGTCACTGAAAATGTTAACTTGACATAACAGTCACTATGTTAACTTAGGTACCAATAATCTATTACATCTTTACTCCGACTGCCCACCATGCTGTCTGTAACTAATGTTTGTTTGTTGCCTCTGTTTTTTATGTTTGTATTGCAAATGTAATGCGATTTGCAACTGCAATCGCTCATTACTTGGACTGGGCAAATGTCCATTGTCCGTTTATGTGTAAACTGCTTGTTATTTACTGTTATTGTGAAGCGTCCTTGAGCCTGTTAAAGGCGCTATATATATAAATTAAACTTAAACTTATTATTAACTGTGATGTGTCAATTCACTAACACCTTCCTTTGCATAACAGGGAGTGTTTTTTTGAACATTTCTTTAAACCTATCCCTCCATTAAGTGTTGTAAAAGATGGCCAACACACATTATGTGAACAAGGTAAGAAAACTTATTTATGAATAAACAAGTTTAAGGCTCAATCCCAATTCACCCCTTGCCCCTACCATTTTGCGCGTTCACGTCTAGGGGTAGGGTGTCCCGATTCTTGTTGCGATAGAGGGGTAGGGCTAGCCCTCGAAACTGAGATTTTTCAGAGGCTCCGAACAGAGGGCTACGAGAAAGTTCCCAGAATGCATCGCGAATCACCGGCGATCGGCGAAATGGCTTCACAAACGGTGAAAGAAAGTCACTAATGTAAGTATTTTCTTCGTAAAATGTACGATAACCATGGTTGTAATGCTATGGTCGTTTTACAACGTAGCCTAAAATCATTGTTTTGATTTTCTTCAAAACCGCTAGCATTGTTGCCTCGGTAACCAGGCAGACAGTGTTGCTTGCTTCGCTACTAACATTAGTTACCTGGTAATGTTAATGAAGTTGTGTTTTTAATTTTTAATATGGTGATTTTCTTCAAAACAATCATAAAAAAGAGATCGCTAATTCAGCTACTAGCATGTTGCCTCGGTAACCAGGCAGACAGTGTTGCTTGCTTCGCTATTAACGTTAGTTACCTGGTAACGTTAATGAAGCTGTGTTTTTAATTTTTAATTGGTGACTTGTTAAATAGCTTGATGTGTGATAAGCGTTACCATTATTGTCACAGTATGGAGAAAAGGCAAGCACTGGCAACCGTTATTCTCAACAATGTTTACTTCCCATCATTCCAGGGACTCCACAGGAAACCAGACGGATCATTCGTTTCCGAGCAGAAAATGAAAACCACTTTCTGAAGTCCAAAAGTTCTGCAAAACAACTTTGGGAGTAATGTAAATCAGTATGCTTGACTGTATAAAAAAAAATATATTATTGTTTTTATTCTTGTAAAAGTACTCATTCATATCATCTTCTGCTACAATCGTCTGTACATTGACCTGGTGTTTGTGTGTTTTAGTGTGTTTTTAATATTTTATTCATTTATGTTTTGTCTAGTGATTCCAGGGAAGCACTATTTCATTTTACCTGTACTACTGTGGTATGTGTGGTAAATGTCAATAATATCTTATTTGTTATGATACAGGACATTTATCAAAGAACTTGGAACTGGAGGGACATGTCACTTCCCAACAGGTCTCCAAGAAGTGGGAAAATCTGAAAAAAAAAAAAGGTAAGCAGAGATCAGTGTGGTTTTAGCTTGGTTTATATGGAGGGATTCCAAACGGTCAAGGAAATCCATAAACGTTCAATGTAATCTTGTAAATGTAATGTAGACATTGTTTGTTTATATTCACTTCAGGACCTGAAAACCCCCAAAACAGGATCTGGAACAGGAAATCCAAGATGGCAGCTTGTTAGTTGGATGGTAGCTTGATAGTTTATTAGCATTTTTTTATTATCTTTGTTCTTTATTATTTTATATTATTTTTGTTTTAAATGTTTAAATGGACTACAGATACAACAAACACATGATTTCAGCCTCCGAGAATGTTTTTATTACATAATAAACATTGGTTGACCAACGCGTGTTCCTTTGGGACTTGGCACGCTGTAACATCAGGAGCCAAATTAGCTCAAGTCGACGAGCTTGTGCAGGATCGTGAGTTGGCGTTTGAGCGCAGATTCCGCGAGCCTGGCAGCGAGGGAAAGCAGCCCGCGTGTGACGAAGGAGAACAGCATCTTTTTGACGTTCTTGTAACTTTGGACTCGAGCCTTCTAACAAAGACTTGCTTGCTGTTGCTTTTTCGAGGAGTTCGTGAGCCTTGCTTATACGGGCCTGACAGCGTGGGAAAACAGGGCTTGACAGCGTGGAAAAACAGCTTCGCAGTTCGCGGCGGCTTGTGTAGCGGCCCGTGCGCGAAGGAGAGTTTTTGGTACGTGCTTTTACTTGCTATACTGACTTCTACGGACCCCGTGGCTATCGATCATTCGGCCAAAATGTGGTTATTAACCGTTGGATGTGTGCTCTTTCTGAGCTGTTTTTGTCGGACACCGTACCAAGCTTACATCAGTGGCCATGGCCATTCTAGCGCTTCACCATTGTTTAACTTCTCATCTGTAAATTTTAAAAATTGGACATTTTATGGACAGTCTACTAAAATTGTCTCTTTTGAAAAATATAATTTTTTGTTGTATCCCGTAAATCTCAAGCACTTTGATTTTACAAGATGCACTATAACCAGGGAAGAGAACTATTGTAATATTTACAATGGTTTGCCGATTTCTAGGAACAGAGTGAGTAATCCAGTTAAACGAAGGTGTTTAATAGTTTTATTGTTATTAATGTCTGGGAATGTATTATCAAACCCAGGTCCTTATGTTGCTACAAATTTTACCACTCCAACTGATCTAAAATCAAGGTCAGGACTGGGTTTTATACATCTAAATATTCGTAGTTTGCTGCCATAATTGGATATGGTATATATTTGGGCTAAAAAATGCGGATGTTATAGTTATATCCGAATCTTGGCTAAATAAATCTATCTCAGACAAAGATATTAGCATTTCTGGATATAAGGTTTTTAGAGCTGATAGACCAAAAAGGGGTGGGGGGGTGGCAATTTATGTCAAAGAACACTTCGAGACAACATTGCTACTTTCAACTTCCATAGCTAAACAGTATGAATTATTAGCTCTAAATTTATCTGTGTCTAGGAACTTGCAGCTCACCATAGCTGGTTGTTACAGACCTCCGTCGGCAACAAGTTGTACTCTACATTCAGTAATGAATTCGTTGGCTCTCTTAAATTATAAAGAATTGATCTTATTAGGAGATTTTAACTTAAATTGGATGCATAAAATATCCGATCATTTTAAAGTACTTTGCGATAATCTAAATCTTTTTCAATTAGTAGATTCACCAACTAGGCCTAACATGAAATCTATGGAAAAATCAACTTTGATAGATCTTGTCATTACAAATGTTCCACATAAATACTCGTCAGTTTCTGTATTCGCTAACGATATCAGTGACCACTGTGTCGTGGCAGTAGTTAGAAATATGAAATTACCTCAGCAAAATCCAAAAATTATCACGAGGCGTTTTATGAAACATTTTTATGAACAAGCATTCTTATACGATCTTGCTCAAATTGATTGGGATAAAATTGTCCTAATTCCGGATGTTGATTGCGCATGGGAGTATTTTTTCGTGATCGTGATAATCCGTGGATAAAAATCGTGATAATCCGTGGTTTTCGACCGCCTAATGCCTAGTTCACACTACAGGATTTTAAGCCCGATTTAAGCCCGATTTGCAAATCGTTGAGCTCGCCGACAGGTCGGGTTGTTATCGCGTGCAAATCACGGGGGATTAGCGGCCGATGAACGCTCGCCAATCTGTTAGTATGAAAGAGCCAACTACGCATCAAAGACGCTCGCAGACGCCTCGTGGACGCGTCGCCGAGCCCAGAAAAATATCTAGCATGCTAGATATCTGGAGCTGTCGCACGACTCAACCACATGTGATGCCATGAGCTACAGCCAATCAGAGCAAGGCATGGGTTGAGGTCACTGGGAAAATACTGTTTATATACTGTCTATGGGATTTTTTTTTTTTTTTCAGAGCAAATCATCGCGCAAACAGTTTGCAGCACTAATTTCTTTCTGACGTCCATATTCAAACAAAGACTCGCGTGTTGTGCACTTGTGTTCTTCTTCGCTGGGTAGTGGCGCACGTGCTGTATTGCGTCATTTCCGGTTCGTTTTATCGTGTGATTTCTTCGTGATAAAACGTGGTTTGTAGACAAGATAGAATCGTTGGCTGACAGAGTTGTTGTCACCCCATGTAGTGAGTTACCTCCTGTTGCGGATCAATCACGTTGTGTCGTGTGGTGTGAACAGCTCAACAACTTGAACACTCCTGATTTCACAGAGAGCAAGTCATGTAGTGTGAACTGCACAGTTCAGCCCAACGTTTTAAAATCCTGTAGTGTGCACTTGCCTTTACGTGATCTCATTCAAGAGCGGGATATCGCATGGGCTAAGGCTAGACAAACAAATCTAAGCTCTGATATGCTGCATTTTAGGCAGCTTCGAAATAAATGCACGGTGGCGACTAGGAAGGCTAAATCAGATTATTTCCTTGATAGAACTACAAAAAATTTAACCAACTCTGGGAAGTTTTGGAGGAATATTAAGTACTTAACTGGTAGTAAAACTACAAACCTTCCTTCTAGTATAATTAAAGACTCCATTAAAATCGTAGATAAAAAACAAATGCTTAATAGTTTTAATACAAAATTTATCGCATCGGGGGTCTTTATTTGAATCAAATAATTATATAAATTCAAACTTAGATTTCCTTGAAGCAGAGCGTAATCTATGGCAAAGTGAATTTGTTTTTAAACAAATTATTTGCTCCGATGTCTGTTCTGCTTTAAAAGAACTAGATGTGAATAAATCGCCAGGTCCTGATCATATTGCCCCGTTGTTTCTAAAACTTGCGGCTGATTTTATTTCTCCCTCACTGACGTATTTGTTTAGCCTTTCTTTATCAACAAACAAAATTCCACGGATCTGGAAGTCAGCATTCGTTGTTCCTCTATCCAAAGGAGGTGATCCTTCTCTAATGGACAATTATAGACCTATATCTAAACTTTGTATTATCTCGAAAATGTTGGAAAAATTAGTAAGTGAGCAATTGACACAGTATTTAAATACTCATAATATTTTGTCTACTAACCAATCCGGATTTCGTAAAGGCTACAGCACGTGTACAGCGGTTTTAAAAGTCTTAAATGATATAGTGGAGTCCTTAGATGATAAGAAACACTGTGCATGCCTTTTTATTGACTTATCAAAGGCCTTTGACACTGTGGATTATGATGTGTTACTAAAGAGACTTCGATCAGTAGGACTATCGGAAACTGTTATTTTATGGTTTAGTTCTTATTTAAAAGGAAGAACCCAACGTGTTCAGGCGGAAGGTTTTCAGTCAGATCCTTTGGAGGTCGTTAAGGGAGTCCCTCAAGGATCTGTGCTAGGACCGTTATTATTTAGCATATACATAAATTGTCTGGATTTTAATATTGATAATACAAGGTTTCACTTTTATGCAGATGATACAATTATATATTGTTCTGATTCTTCTAAGCAACAATCTGTGGCTCTCTTACAGTCTGCTTTCGATAAAATCCAAAATAGGTTTTGTGCATTGAAGCTGGTCCTAAATGAGAAAAAAACTAAATGTATGTTATTTTCAAACTCTAAAATTTCTACTGAGAATTCAATCTCTCTTTTGACTTTTCAGGGTAATCTGATTACATCAGTATCGGAGTACAAATACCTTGGTATCATTATCGATAACACATTACGCTTTGGGTCACATATTAAATATCTGAGGGAAAAACTTAAGAAAAAATTAGGATTTTATTTTAGAAACAAATCATGTTTTTCATTTAATGTGAGAAAGAAACTAGTGTCTGCTACCTTTTTACCAGTTCTCGACTATGGGGATGTAGTATATCAGCATGCTCCCTCTTACCTTCTTGTCTCTCTGGATGCTTTGTACCATGGTGCTTTGAGATTTATAACTGACTGCAGATTTTCGACACACCATTGTGACCTTTATAAAATGGTTGGTTGGTCGTCGTTGAGTATTAGAAGAAAAAAGCACTGGTACCAATTGATTTACAAAGCTATATTGGGTTATCTACCCCCTTATCTTTGTTGTCTTATTAATCAGAAGTCATCTGGAAATTACTCATTACGTTCTAAATCGACCTACAATTTGTGTGTGCCTTTTGCTAGAACCGAGATGGGTAAAACCTCTTTTAAATATGCCGCAGCATCGGATTGGAATCTTCTCCAGACTGAGATGAAGTTAAAAGATTTAGTATCTTGTGGTCAATTTAAATATTTATTGGATAATCATCAGAGTAAATTGGTTGTGTGTAAATGTTTGTAACCAGATGCATTTTATATATATATTTTAATTTTTATTTATGTAATGAGATTTGTTTGTGTGTTGTAAATTTTGTAAATTGTCTATGTAAACTTAGCTGCCTATCTTGGCCAGGACACTCCCGAAAAAGAGATTTTAATCTCAGTGAGTTTTCTTCCTGGTAAAATAAAGGTTATAATGCTGGCGAGGCAACAGCTGCCACATGGCAGTTTTATGAGGACATGCACGAGGTGTTGGGTGCCAGGCCTTCAATGGACCCTCCTGTTGTGGTTGCATCTTTTGGTCCTGATGCTGATCCGATAACAATTCTTATGGTAAGGTTTAAAGGTTAGCTGCAATTGCATTTGTAATTATTTTAACAACGCTATGTAGCTTGAAGTGTTATTGATTATTGATCACTTGATATGAGAATTGTAATGTACATAGTAATGTGATATTGTTATTAATGATACACTATTACCTTATTTCTTTGGTATCACTCTATAATAAGGGTAATGCTGAACTAATGTTATTCATTGCAGGAATTATTGTAAAGTGTTTCCTTTAAGTTTTTTCTTTTTTTGGTTCTCTTAGGAGATTGTCTAACCCCGGCCGTCCAGACACCGCCTCAGACACGGCCAATATGTCACAGGCCGGGGGTGGGAAGGAACCAACTACCACTCAGAGGAGCTACACCACAGAACACCACGAGGCCGGACACAAGGTAAAGTAAGTAATTGGTCTTTATTAAATCTTAAAACGTATCTAAAAGGGCATTTGCCTGGAGGCTAAAACTTGTTCCCCTCTTCCAGTCAATCGGGGGACTCCAACTGCTCGACGCCCACGGGCCCTCGGACGGGTAACTTCCTCTGTCCTCTCAATACAACAGTGGGGCTCCAAGGCTCAAAATGGGAGGGACCTTCAGGTGCGCGGCTCAGAGCAGCATAAGTAACAGGCTTCCTTTGTCTCCCTAGGGTAGCGATGGATCTCAAGACGACTACGAGGATCTCCAGGAGAATAACTCCAGGCGGCGTGAGAACGGACGTTCTCTACTCTTCCCAGACGGCACTGGGACTCAGGGGGCTCAGGCAAAGGGACCTTCAGGTAAGTGACTCAGAACAGCATAAGTAACAGGCTTCCTTTGTCTCCCTAGGGTAGCGATGGAGCTCAAGACGACTACGAAGGTCTTCAAGAGAATAACTCCAGGCGGCGTGAGAACGGACGTTCTCTACTCTTCCCAGACGGCACTGGGACTCAGGGGGCTCAGGCAAAGGGACCTTCAGGTAAGTGGCTCAGCACAGCATAAGTAACAGGCTTCCTTTGTCTCCCTAGGGTAGCGATGGAGCTCAAGACGACTACGAGGATCTCCAAGGGAATAACTCCAGGCGGCGTGAGGACTGGCTTTCTCTGTTCTTGTAACACAGCAGTAGAGCTGATGTACCCGAGATGAAGGGTCGTTGGAGCCACCAGGAAGCTCAAGAAGTAGCGGTTTTCGAGGTCGGCGGATTCAAGGCGGCGTGAGTGACTGGCTTTCTCTGTTCCTGTAACACAGCAGTAGAGCTGACGTACCCGAGATGAAGGGTCGTTGGAGCCACCAGGAAGCTCAGGAAGTAGCGGTCTTCGAGGTCGGCGGATTCAAGGCGGCGTGAGTGACTGGCTTTCTCTGTTCCTATAACACAGCAGTAATAAGTTTTCCCACCCCACCCGGGGACGGATGGTCCCAGGGGAAAGTAGGGTGAACGGAACGGTTCAGTATTCTTCACACTCGTGTATACAGCAATCCCTCCACAATTCACACGTGAACACTTCAACTTATAAGCACTGCAATTCTAGAAATACCTCACAGTGGGTTTGGGCCTCCACTCCGTTCGACCCGGGTCATTCCACCTGCTGCTCGTATTCCAACCGGAGGGGGGGGAAATGTGACGATGAGGCGACTGCATAGGGGGGTTATTCCAGAAAACAAACGTGCCTTCCCATCACCAGCCTCACCGAAGGGAGAACAGTAAAACAGGTGCAGAGCTTCCAATAGGTCACAATGCCTCCATAAACTCACTCACGATGTTTGTACAACAAGCTAGAATTCGGGTACTTAACTCTTCCTAAACGACGATTCTCACACTGCCTCCATCAACTCAATCACGATGTTTTTGCAACAAGCTAAATTGGGTACTTAACTCTTCATAAAGGATGATCTTCACACTCGCCGGGATGATCTTCACACTCGCCGGGACAATCTCCACACTCGCCGGGACAATCTTCACCCTCGCCCGTCTGCTCGCTTCTGGCCAGTGCTTCCCTCTCCGTACCTCCCCTTTTTTTTTTTTGACTACCTACTCTCCTTCCTCCAACTGCTCCTTTTATCCTCTCCAAAACGTTCATGCTCTTGTTTGTCACCGTAATCAACTCTAATTTCGTTCAGCTGTGACTAATTTTCTCTTGAGGTTGGCCATGACGGTAAACCAGAACCGGCCTGGTGTTACCCCGGAAGTGCTCCCCCAGGGGAACTCTGCGCCGAATTTTGGATCCGGCTTGGTCACCCGGTGACAAATACCTCTGTAGCCTCTCCTGTTGCAACCCCACTATCATCAATTGTTGTTTTGAAATGTTTTCCCCCCATCCTGTGTTGTATAGTTCTTTTCTGTTAGTTAACAATAGACACATTTAAATGAAATACCTTTAATTTGTATACATTGTCAAAGTATACAAAGTATTTATTTTAAACTGTACACAAAAATACAGAAAGGAGTGGGAATCAAACCCTGAATTCAAAGGTTGGTTAAAGCCGTTTATTGGAGACAATACATGGGCATACTGTTTGTATTGTAAGGCTGATTTCTATGCCAAACTTAGCGATGTAAAAAAACACAAAGCAACTCAAAAACACACTCAAAAGGCAAAGCCTTATGATAGTTCCACCCAAAAAAACCTTCCATTTATATTCAAAAAATTGACTCTGCTAAAAAGGCTGAGGCCACCATGGCATTAGCTATCGCTGAACACTGTTCCATGCTGGCATGTGATCATATTGGAGAAGCATGTAGAGCTGCTTTCTCAGACTCCACTGCTGCTACCCATTTCAAAATGCACAGGACAAAGTGCACAGAGATGATTAATGGTGTTCTAGCACCATACTTTCTCAAAAAGTTGGTTGCACATGTGGGTGACCAGCGTTTCAGCCTCCTCCTCGACGAGTCCACGGATATAAGTGTTTCTAAACACCTGGGGGCTGTGATAAGGTACTTCAGTGACACCAAGCAGACAGTTGTCTCAACATTTCTGGGGCTTATTGGATTGAAGGGAGGAGATGCCAGATCTAGTAGTGGAAGTGTGGTCTAAGAAAAGAGAATCTTATTCGCTGTGTATGCCACTCTCTGCAGCTTGCTGTAAGTCATGCTTTCAATGACACCATCCCCCGTAGCGTGGAATACCTGGTACGAGAGACTTACAACTGGTTTTCAGTGTCTCCAAAGCGCAGGGAGGCCTACAAGGCCATATATGAGACCATTAACTGTGGGAAAAAACCTTTACAAATAACAAAGGTCTGTGCCACACGTTGGCTCTCCATTGAACCTGCGGTTTCACTTATTTTGGACCAGTGGGAGGAGCTTAGGCTGCATTTCTCAGTCACCAAGTCCAGTGAACACTGCTACATGGCTGAGGTGTTGTATTCCATGTATAGCGACCCTCAAAACATTTTGTATCTGACGTTTTTGAAGTCAGTGCTGGGTGAGGTACAGTTGGCCATCAAGGCTTTTGAGGGTGAACAAGTAGATCCTCTTAAGCTACTTGACAGCTTGGTTGGCCTGATAAAGTCTGTGAGCAGCAGGGTGCTGAATCCACTGGCAAAAATGTATGTTCTTAAAGGGCCAATAGATGGATACATCAGTCCCAAACCATACCTTGGTTACCTTTTTGAATCAAAGGCAGCTGAGCTCCATCTTGTACCGGAGGATGAAATCAATGTCCGAAAGCGGTGTGTAGCCTTCACCATCTCTCTTACTTATGAGTTGAGGGTGAGACTGCCGGACAACATCAAAGCATTGCAGTACATGTCAGTTTTTAATGTGGAGTAAACTTTAAAGCACAATAAAAGCCCTGGAGAAATAGAAAAAATATCCAAGCTCTTTGGCTACTCCCCTGCAGACATAGACAAGATTGTCCAGCAATGGCGTGCCATCCACCTTAGTAAATGGAATGAGACAAAAAACACAATGGCCCTCATTTATCAAAAGTGCGTACACCAAATTTCCAGCGTACACCTGGCGTACACCTGGCGTACACCCAAAACCACGGTGACTTTGCGATTTATCAATATGGACGTTGGCGTACGGCACGCTCAAATCCTACGCCAGCTCAGGAGGTGGTGTACATGTACGCACGTTTTGAGTTAGTGCTGAAATGCGCCGAAAAACAATTCCTAACACCACAAAACGCACTGACAAACTAAAGATATGATATATTATGACCCTGTAAAAAAACAACAACAGAAATTATAAACTTCAGTGTTTATTTTTGTGAGTTAAGCCCGGCATGCGCGCACGGACTGGGTTCAGTGATGCGTTTCCATTACCCTTCAAATTGCGCAAATTGAAATTGCGAATTGAAAATACGCCCAATGGAAACGCGTCAATTTCGCAAAAACTCGCGTTTATCGCAAAAAAAGTTTTTACGCTCGCATGAGGTGGTTTTTCAGGCAATTCGAAAAAGGAATATTTCGCAAAACTGCAATGGAAACAGTTTTTGCGCATTTACAGTCACCTGAAGACGCGGTGTGTTTGGGGTCCGTGTCCGCAAATAATAATAATTATCATCATTATTACTAGGCTATATTTCGAAGACGCTTTTATCCAAAAAAGGAACAAAGCAATTCGTCAAATGACATTCATAATACGGGTTAGACAATAATAATACAGGACTAAGATTATCACAAATAAACACAAGATTTTGACGCATATCCAAGGGTTTGTGGAGCGGAGTGTGGAACGCGCACTGGATGGCACGGAGGCGCGCGCGCGAACACTTTTTCCTATCAATAGTGAAACAATTTAAAATACTCCATCATTTCTGGTCATACTGAAAATAATAATACATTATTTGTAACTACAAGAAAACGTTGTGCTTTTGTAAAATAAAATAAAACAATCAGTTTCATGATCTCCGTGAACTGGAGCGCGAGAACTGAAACAAAATATAGCCTATCTAAAGCTTGAAATGTCCACTTTAAAACGAACAAATTCGAATCTAAAGCTAATACATTTTGTTCTGATTAAGTAATCCGTATGAAAGGTGCATTTCTCTCTAAAAGCGCATTAACAGCGAAGATGGAGATCTAGCCGACTTAGAAAACAATAGTTTAATATTGGCTCTTCTCATTCAGCACTGCGGGAAAATATAAATTCCAGATTCTAATTTGACCTTAGAAAACCAGTAAAATCGACATGTTTTCCATATTAATTTGTGTATATTTTACATGTTTAATAAAGGGGCAAAAAGTCATTAAACAAAAATCTGAAAATTCGTCGATATTTACTTTTTTGCGCAGCAGTTGGTGTTGCCAGTTCAAATTAAACTTTTGGTGTTCAACTTTGCGTTTTAAAAAGACAACCGTTAATTTTTCGTTTTTCAATTACTTTAAAAAGGAAAAACGAATAGACACAAAAGTAGCCTACATGGATCTTTTGGAATAAGAGACAGAGTTCTTTATTAAATTAATAAAATAAACAATAATTAGCCTATAGGAATACTGGATTCTAAACCTCAAAGAAATGTCACAATCAAAACCTCAGAGCAGAAATGAGGGGAAACACCCAGAAACTCCTTATATATCGTTCGGAGTAGCCTATAAGGGCCCTGACATTAATGCTTGGATAACACGTAGCCTACGTCTCCTTCCATTAATAATAATAATGTCTAATGCGGTGGCTGTGATATTATATAAACCAACGTCCGTTGCCGCGATTTTTTGAATGACTTATCGCGCGAGAAAAAAGGACGTTTTAGTTGCATAACATCGGTTAATAAAAACGCCGTCATTTCGCAATAGTTTTTTATCGATATTTAGATAATAGCGCAAAACATTTGACATTCTTCTTCTTTTAAATAATAATAATAATACAAATAATAATAATGACAAAGACATTCTTCTTCTAAATAACAATAAGCGTCATTAATAATCAAAATCATAATAGGCTACTAATAAGAAAAATATTACAAATTGTCATGCAATTATTCACATCATCATCACTATTGTACACCCTATTACATGTGACGTCATACGAAATTCAACGCTAATAGTTTCAAAACACGTGCTGTAAAATAATGCATTGTTTGTGATAGGTAATTTGCTCAACCAACCAGCGATTTAAACTGGGTTTCCACCGGAGAAGTTTCTCCTCTTTGCCGTCTTCCGTGTGTCCATGGCGTAAAATGAGGGCGTGGGGGAGGCGGAGACGTGAATATATAGGGGCGTGTTAATCTAATGACGATCGTTTTCAGCCGCGGCATTTATCAAGAGGCAGGTTTGCGTACACCTGAATTTCAAAGGTACGCACAGCTTCATAAATCAGGCGGTGAGAGGAGTGTAAGCATAATCTTACGCCAACATATACGCCCGTTTCAACGCAAGATTGATAAATGAGGGCCAATGAGTTTCTGGAGTGAGATTAGGAAGTTCAGAGATGCAGCTGATATCAACCCGTTTCAAGAACTTGCCATGGCTGCTGTGTCTGTGTTGTCCTTACCACACTCGAATGCTGAAGTTGAGAGAGTTTTCAGCCAGATGAGTGTGGTAAAAAGAAAATCGGATGTCCTTACAGACCCTTAACTCCATCCTGTACATCCGATATGGACTGAAGCTGTCTGGTGAGGCTTGTTATGAGCACCAGCTCCCAGATAATGTTTTGCAGCTTTTTGGCACATCAGCTGCTTACTCATTCAAGTCAGCTCCCTCAGTTGCTGAACCTGCCATAGAGAGCCTTTTCCAAAATGACGATGAGCCACTCTTTCTGTGAGCCAGCACAGCCTGTCTGTATGTGGAGGGGTGTCTGAAAAAAATACAATTAACCTGAATTAGGGCCAGACTAGTTACCATTTTCTTTCTATTATCTCTTTTTGGTCCATTTAGATTGTTAATCTAGATTGTATAAAAAATTTTTTTTTTTACATATTATAGTTAAAAATGTTAATGTTTTACTTTGACTTCTTGTAGGTTCCTAAGTGGACCATAAGGTAGAAACCCCAAACTTAAGGGGGAAAAAAAAAGAAAAAAAAGAAAGATTGTATACGAAAAAATGTGTCGTTAAAAATGTTAATGTTTTACTGTGAGTTGTAGGTTCCTAATTGGACCATAAGGTTAAAACCCAAACTTAAGAAAAAAAGAAAAACAAGATTGTATACAAAAAAAATGTTAATATTTTAGTGTGACTTGTAATGTTCCTTAGTGGACCATAGGGTTAAAAACCAAATCAATGAAGCTGACTGTATAATTAAACTGTATAACTGTATATTGCGTTCAAGAAATCAACACATATGTCTGTGATTGGCTACATCGCTCAACGCTGCAAACATGTTACAAATAGAAACTCTGGCCTGTAAATCGTTTCTATTTTGTTTTAGTTGTTCTTGATGCTTTTCTGCAACAGATGAATAACAATTTATTATTTTTATTCATAGATATTTCTATTTAATCGTTTTATTCTCCCGCAGCCCGCACACACATAGTGAGTGCATTAGGCTACCGCCCGCGCTCGCACTCGGCCATCAAATCTAGTCCCACACCGCACGTCTCTAGATCACGGGTCCGGCCCGAGTATAGCGGCGGGAAATATCGCGCTCGGGCAGAGAATCTAAACAGGACAGAGTAACACGGTGGATATCGCTCATATACATTTTTTTGACGACGTAGTGAAGGCGGCAGGCGTGTGTTGCTTAGGCGGTTAGGGTTAGTTCGCTATGACCTCTCTTTGCCTGTTTGGAGCTGCATTACATGCCACAAAACATGGACACCTGAGCTGCAGGACCTTATCAAAAGTGGTTACTGGCCAGGCTCTGTTGCATTTCAAACTATATAGCAGGTTGACCTATTCACGTCTATTGAGCAGTTCTAAGTCACTGCACCAGGCCTCTCAAGACAAGCATTTGTGAACATGTTAGAGCATAGGTCAGGAACATTTGGACGGGTAAAAAAATAAAAATAAAGAACATTTAATTTTATTAATGAACTTTTCCTTACCCCCAAATGTTTTCTTTTTTTCCACTGCTAGATCAATACTATTTGTGGCAAAACATTCCAAGAAGCATTTTTGGAATGGACATATTGTCGTCATGAGAAAGAGAAGCTCAGTGGAATAGATAATTTCTTGTGCCCTGCATGTGTCCCAGATGCAGTTGCAGTGTCTGCAGTTGGAAACCGTAAACTATACCGGTTTAACAAAGCCAGAGAGTAATAGCTTAACCAATATATCAAAGGAATATTTTGATATATGTTTGTTAAGTGTATATTGGCCTTATAATCCAATTTGTTCCACTGTAATTAATATAGAGTAGAGGAGCAGCCTTTCTACGATGGAGTTTTCATTGCCAAGGATGAAGATGTGGCAACATTTGTTGATTTAATTCAGCAAAAGACCAACCCAGTATGCTTCCATAATTTTATTAGTATTTTTGTTGTTTAACTGAAATATTAATCTTTACTGACAATGTTGTTTATTAGTATTATTATTATTATTATTACTGTCTTACAGGTACAAGGGAGAGGCACATGTGGAAAATCCACATGGGCTGCTGCCCAGGGGCCGTATTCACAAAGCATTTTATCTTACCACTAGGAGTACTCCTAAATCGCACTAAAAGATTTTAGCTAGGAGTGTTCTCTAAAAAGTTATTCACAACGCCTTTCAGACCTACTCTTAGTAAGGAAAAATGACAACTCCTAAACTAAGAGTGAGTCTTCGTTGCTATGGATGACGTCAATTCTCATGCACGAGCTTCCTCGCAATGATCACGGTGATTGGTTGTTAGATGACAGGGCCATCATGCGGAACATAACAGACGCACCAAATCATGGAATTACGACATCTAAATATGTCTGTGTCCTACACAAAATAATAATAATAATGTAATCGAAATGCATATATAATGACATGTTTGTGCAGGCCCCAGTGAAGTGTAATTCTATAAAGGCAGAGAGAGAGAGAGAGAGAGAAGTTGTGAATTAAATTAAATTAAATCAAGGTAGCCTAATACCCTATATGAAAACCGCCACTTGCCTAATAATGAAAAATACACTTGCATTAACACTTGCTTGGTTAATTGACATCATTATTAGCCTAAATAGACTACTTAAAGCAAGGAAATATTGCTCCTATTGAAGTAATGTAATAGTTGAATGACGGTGGATTATGATGAACTCGCCAAAACGGAAAAGAAAGCCCAACTGGACGCAGGATCAGTTACTGCTGCTGGCCCAGTTGGTGCTGAACAAAAAAAATATATATATATATATAAGGGAAATTCGGCACTGGGATACAACATCGAGAATTGTGAAGTTTGCATCGAACACAATCTGGGTATTGATGGAGTGGGTTTTCTTTCTATTCACAAACACGTCCTCATCCTGACGTGGTGCATTATTTTAATATGTGTCCCGTCTATAGCACCGACCACACCGGCAATATCCATAAAGCTGGCTTTGTTTCTTTGGAGTTGGTGAATGTCAGGAAAACTTATGAACTGTCGAATAATATGTCTACCGAGTGCATTGATGGTTTGGTGGATGGATCTGCTTACCGATGGCTGGGATATCGCTAGATCGTCGGCATTACACAATTGCATTTTCCCCGTTGCCAGGTAGCGAAGTGTTATCAAACATTTCAATTCGGCACTGATTGGGTTGTTGCGATTAGTTGGCGCTGTTATTGCATCCCTCACAAGATCCACAACATCAGTATTCCCTCACGGTTAAGGCGGTATCTTTGTAATAACTCCGTGTCATTGAGTGTCTCCAATACACTGTGTCGCGCGGCGATTTTAAGATCCTTTGTGAATAGGTCTTAGTGAGTTAGGAGTCCTCTCGACTTCTTTTAAGCTGTCCCAGACTTAGGTGCTACTTTTAGGGCTAAAATGCTTCGTGAATTACTCTTAGTGAAAAAAATTAGGAGTCCTAAAGTTAGAAGTGACACGCCCATTATTTTTAGGAGTTGCTCCTAAATTCGCCAGTTAGGAGCTACTTTTAGCCTTAAAATTCTTTGTGAATACGGCCCCAGACCTCAAAGAAGTCCAGCAATAAATTGGACGAGGAAGGGTTGGAGGTGGCAGTTTTCAGACACATCTTGCTTAAAGGACTGAACATGCAGAGGGGTGTAATATTTGCTTATTCAATGTTTTTGCAAAAAGAAGTGGCCTCGAAAACAAACGGCAGATTCTTCTGCACAGACATCATGTGTCGATATTGGCCCTACTTGCAAAAAGTTGCACAGGCAGTTCCATGTCTGCAGCCGTTAACAGAGATGAAGCCTTTTCTTTCTGCACGCAAAGGGATACTCTACTAGCTGTGATGTAACTTTCTGTTTTAAATGACATAAAAATGAAAAAATCCTGCACACTATCAATACTTGCAAACGTATCAAAATAGCCTATTACCAACTTTTCGGTCCCATGACCTTCACCAGTAATATACCTACATGCCTGATGAAGGTCATGGGACCTAAACTTTAATAACTTTTGTGCAAGTACTGATAGTGTATAGGATTTTTTTTTTTTTTTTTACTGCAGATGTGTAAAGGTAATCGTAGATCGATTGTTTTAAATAACATGAAATTGTACAAGGTCTTTATAATAATAATTCGTTACATTTATATAGTGCTTTTCTGGGTACTCAATTTCACTTTAATCTAGTTTTGTCTGTTAAATTGTGCCGTTTTGCTTTACAGCTCCAGTGGAGTGGTAAAAAACAAACGGGAGCAGGCACCACTATAGGGGAAGAAGTTGAACACGTGTTGCTCTAACAACAAAATATACGAGTAAGGCTGGTGTCATATGTACACAGCTTTGTATTTTTTTAGTCCGTAGATTTAGACAATAGAATATAAAATTTCATAGTCAAATTTAAAAATGCATTTTAGCGGAAAATTATAGGGAATTGAAGTAATTAGGGCCCGAGCACCGATGGTGTGAGGACCCTTTTGGAATTGCTCCGTTTATTATTATTTAATTTTATATTTGTGCTCATATTAGTTGTATAGGTTTTCATAAATTGCGTAAAGGAATAGTCCATTTCAAAATGATAATTCTTTCATCATTTACTTACCCTCAAGTTGTTTCAAACCTGTATGATTTCTTTCTTCTGCTGAACACAAAAATGTATATATTTAAAGAATGTTGGTAACCAGACAGTTGATGGACCCCATTGACTTCCATAGTATTTTTTTGTCCTACTATGGAATTCAATGGGGTCCATCATCTGTGTGGTCACCAACATTCTTCAAAATACATTTTGTGTTCTCTTGAAGAAAAAAAATTGAGGTTGAACAACTTCCATACAACTTGAAGGCGAGTAAATGATGACAGAATTTTCATTTTGAAATGGACTATTCCTTTAAGCTTGGAATATCAATAGCCAAAGAATAGGCATTTAAGGTTTATATATATATATAACTTTAAAATGTCTGTTCATTGGCCATTGACCTTTCTATATATATATTATGTGTCTCGCTCAGATTTTACATTCACATTTTTTTAGTTTCCAGTTAACCTGGTTTGTGTTTGTCTGTCTAAGGCCACATTTACACATAGCCGGGTATTTAGAGAAACAAATATTTCCCCCCCTCCGTTTTCAATAATAACTTTGTGCACACCACCCGCATAAATACGCCGCTGAGCGCCATCATAACTATGCCAAACCTATGGGCGGCAGTGTAGGGAGAAGGATAAAGCCATGCAAGCCAATCAGAATCCTCAGAATCTACAAGAGAGAACCTAAAACCCCTTTTCTCCCAGTTGACACGACAACACATAACCGGCGTTTTCAGAAATCTCCACTTTGGCTGGAGTTTTTAGAAATAATCGTTTTCTGGGATAAAAACGGCGTTTTCGTGTAAATTACAGGCCAAAACGCAGATAAATATCTTTTTTGTGTGTTAGTGACTAAAATGAGTTATTCTCCTGTGTTTGCAGATTCATTATTGTGATTTATTATTTTTGTGTATTTGATTTTATTAATATTATTGGGGATGCTGGATTTTGGGGTGTGAAAGTCCGGCTAACTGTCCAATCTTGACCCAATTTATGTTTGTCTCGTATTACTTTGCCAGTGGTGTGAAATTGTTTATTGTACTTGTATTCATTTCTTTTTGTATTTCAATGCAGGAGCTGAGGGCCACTTACGCGGGTGTCCTGGCACTGTGGTAGTGGGGTCTCCCGTTCACTTGAGAGTGCTGTATTTCAGCTGTGTGGCGGGGTGGGGTGTGAGTATTGAGTGAGCTTTTCTTTTGCTTTTCTTGTAGGTCACTTCCAGCCGGGGGTGCCCAAAGAAGATGTCCTCCAGCCCTGTATGGTCATGTTGATGAATGTGTTTGGAATTAATGTGTTCTTTTGATTTGTTTTTCTTTTGGTGATTTACCATTGTTGTTATTGACATTTCAACACTTTGATTAATTTGTTTTGTCAATTCTTGTGTGTATGTTTGGAATTGAGTATTTTGTTTAATGCTCCGTTGAGGGGTGGTTTTATAGTGAGTCTGAAGTTTGTTGGAATAAAGTGTCTTTTTGTAGAACCCATGACTTTGTAGTTACTCGCTGACAACGAACCTGGGTGCTCTGAGTAGATAAAAACCGGTGGATTGTAATGAATTCTTAGGGTGGCGTAGTCGACAACCAAAAATGATATTTCAAGAGTTCACACTTACAAATAAGTCAGATGAAATAAATGGTATGCATATTTGGCGTGCTGTCCGAGGAGAGGGCTCCGGGCTCGGTAATCGGCCCGAACCCAGAGTACTCCCCCAGTATTCCTGGCTGTAAAAGAGAGCCGAGGGTGAGGAGTGTCGGGGTGGTGGAGGGATGCTGGAAACTGTCGGAATGTTAGGTGAGTTGACAAAATGGATATATATGCTTCTTGTCATGCTGATTAGGGTAGACGTAATTGTTTGATGACAAGTAATTTGCATTGGTTATCCGATCGTGCTCCTCCCGAACTTTGTTTATAAAACATCATTAAGAATCATTTCCTTAGATTAGGCTGACTCCCGTCTTGCCTGTAACCGTTCGGTCACATATATATGCAACCGTCTACTACAGTATCGCATCAGGGAGTGCATTGTAGTCTCTCTAAGGAAAAATTTGATTCATTCATTACTATAGGAGAGGAAGAATTTTCTAAACTCGTTAAATCATTAAAATCGACAACATGTATGTTAGACCCTATACCGACTAATCTACTGAAAGAGATGCTTCCAGATGTCATAGATCCTCTTCTTAATATCATTAATTTATCTTTGTCATTAGGATACGTACCAAAAAGGTTTAATCTGGCTTTGATTAAACCGCTTGTTAAAAAAAACCACTTGATCCTACAGAATTAGTAAATTACAGGCCGATCTCTAATCTACCTTTTCTGTCAAAAATATTAGAAAAGGCAATATCTTCACAACTGTGTTCTGGTTTGTGTATTCCTGGTGTCCACTAGAGGTCCTCTTCCCCACGGTGTCATCCACATTATGAACTGCATTCCCCACAATCCTTGTCTGTACCAATCACTGTTCATTGCACTCAGCTGTTTTCCGTCATCATTGTTCCCAGCTGTTACCTGTTTCATGGTTAGTTCTGTGTTTATAATATCCCTGGTTGTTTCAGTGTTTGTCACGGAGTCCTTGTCTATTATCACGCCACTTCTGTTCTTCTGTTCTTTCATTAAAACGCAAATGAAGCCAATAGTAAGTTGCTTTTGAGAGAGGGAGAGAGAGAGAGAGAGGTCATAAGAAATGTTTTTTTCTGTCCTAGGAATGTCCCTTTATTGAGAATGTGGTCCATTTGTACAGTCCCTCTGAGTTTCAAGCTCATTTCTGACTTTCTAGAGGGCATGTGGAGGTATGTAGGCCTACATGGTGTGAGAAGCAAGCAATACATCATGTTAGGAATATGCTATCCCCCTCCCCCATGAAAATTCATGTGTCCATGTTTTATTATATGATAACTATTTTTTCTCTTCTTTTCTCAAAGCTGTCTTCTTTTTTCTTTTCTGTATATTCTGTATAATATTAATGACATAAAAAGGGATGCACCGATACTGATACCACTTACCAGTACCAGATACGAGTCCACATAGGAGCCGGTCACATATCGCGTTTTTTTTACGCGCAAATTAATTATTTCAATTGTAGGCACGTGGCAAGCGGGCTCATAATAGAAGCAACGCAGCTATGCCGTGGCGATATGAAAACAAACATCTCATCTCAACAGGTCATGTGACAAAAACCAACCGATCAGCTTTGGCCTTTCCGCGTAACAACATCGAAAGCTCGGCCGAACAGCTGATCATAGCTGTACAGGGCGGCTTTTTATTTCTCATCCACATAAATATATTTAGTAGTAAAGCTAATGCAAGGGCTGGAAATCAATTAATTATTTGCTGATACTTCCTCGTCCTCATGGAGAGCGCAGTTCATACATTTCTCCTTTCCACAAGCGCTTGCTCTCCAGTGGCGTCTGTCGTTACTATGCAACCATAACAGAGGCGCGCAAATTTGCACGCGCAAAAAATGCGCTATGTGAACGGCCCCTTATGGCAACGTGACATTAGCCTAATCGAAAATATTTCCACATGTGGCTCTTTCCTCCTTGTCAACAAGTGGATTCAGAGCCATCGCATTAGCAGCGCCGCCGGTTGCCATGTCTGTGTTTTTAGGTGTGTAAGTCAATGTCGTGATATGATATTAGTGATCATGTGCGCCGGCGCTGCGCTTCTACTGAATACATTGTAGGGGATACACTGCACATTCCAATGGTAAAACCACACCGTGAGAATCCTGTGGCCTACATCAATAGGAAACAGTTATATTCTGTTATACTTACAGGATTCTGTGACAGTCAGCGGCGGTTTTGTCATGTCATTGTGGGTCACCCTGGTAGCTGGCATGATTCAAGGGCATTTCGATTCACATTCCCTGGTTCATGCATATAATTGGAGATTCTGCATACCCTCTTTTGCTTCAGCTAATGAAGCCATACAGAGACAATGGCCACTTGACTGTCAGGCAGAGATGGTTCAATAGGAAACTGAATTCTACTGGTGTAGTCATTGAGCATGCATTTGGAATTTTAAAATCAAAATTCAGGAGACTCAGATGTCTGCACATGACAAAAATAAAAATTCCGCAGTCACTGCCTGTTGTATTCTTCATAACATCTGCCTGAAATCCAATGACCAAATTGACGAGGATCAGCAGGCAGATGATATGGAGGATGACCCATACCCACCAGAAGCCCACATTCACAATAATGCATCACATCATAGAGATGCAATCTGTGGCCGCCTGTGAACATCACATTGATTTGTTCTACCTTCAACAATTGCCTTAAACTTATCTTAAGAACAAAGCTTTTTTTATTTTACTGTTTTGTGAGCTGGTGGATAGGATTGTACAGGATGATATTAAGCACTTAACCCTCTGAGCCCGACGGCATCGTCCACGACGCCACGCGACTCCTCCGATAAATATTTATATTATTTGATGAAAGTTTGATTGATTTTCTTACCGTTTTTTTGCAGCAGAAAGCTAACGAGCTAGCCGTCACGGGGGTGTCTTTGGTGTCTTTTTAGCCTTTACAGAAGGTTTTCTATCCAGCCTGGAACTTGTGCTTCCTTTCAGAGTGTTTCAGCAATAAATCCAAACGCTTATATCCAAGTTTTATCCACTTGATGTCCATAATTTATACATTTTCTGTCATTTTTGCCGCTAGCTCGATGCTAGCTGCCATTTTGGATATCACGTGATGCTTTGTGTGAGGTTGTTGACCAATGACAGGCTGATCCGTCGTCCACGTTGGTGTGCGTCATTACGCATGAACCAAGGCTGATATTGTGTAGAGAGAGAGAAAGACGCACGGCACAGTGGTTTCGACGGGAGAGAGAGAGAGACGCACAGAGAGACGCGAGTTTTGAATAATAAACGGAGAATAATGGATCGTCAGAGATTGAGAAACATGGATCTAAATCAAGTGCTGGCCTTTTTTGATGCCATGGAGGATGATGGATTTTCTGGAGAAGAGAGCTTTTTGACTGATGAGGAACTAGATTATCAGGATGGTCTAGACCCTGCTGAAGAGTAAGTTCCATTTATTTATTTACTGTAAAAGTATATAAAAAAAACTAATATGATAAAATATACATTTTCTAAATATGTAAAAATAAGTTCTGTAAAAGTAGTATTTCGTTTTTCTATGTTTGTTACAGAATAGTAAGAGTTGTGGATTACACTTTTGTCTCTCAGCCATTGTTTGTCTGAGTTTTTTATTTACTGTAAAAGTATATATATAAAAAAAAAACTAATATAATAAAATATACATTTTCTACATATGTAAAAATAAGTTCTGTAAAAGTAGTATTTCGTTTGGTCCCACTTTATATTAAGTGGCTTTAAGTACTATGTACTTACATCGAAAAATAAGTACAATGTACTTATTGTGTTCAAGTTTTGTAAAACGCTATTGCTCCTATTGAGGTGTGATACGGGTAAGGTTAGGGACAGGTGTGGTGGTATGGTTAAGTTTAAGCGTGGGTTAAGGTGTAAGGGAAGGGTCAACTGTGTAATTACAAATGTAATTACATACATTAATTACAGCTGTAATTACATGCAGGTATTTTAAAAATATAAGTACAATGTAAAAACATGTATATACACAATAAATCCATTGTATCAAATTATGAATTTCAATGTAAGTACATAGTACTTAAAGCCACTTAATATAAAGTGGGACCTTTCGTTTTTCTATGTTTGTTACAGAGTAGTAAGAGTTGTGGATTACACTTTGTCTCTCAGCCATTGAGTTTACCTAGAGATACAAACAAAGGATAGTGGGGGGTTGGTCACACCTTTTGGCTGGGGAGAGAATGCTCATATTATAGCTGTGATAGGTTGGGGGTACAGTAGCAATCTCAGCCATTGTTATCTTATGTGAGAAATCAAATACAAAAACACTAATTGATCTGATATGTATGATCTAATATTTTGCTTTATTTGTGTGGCACCCCTAATTGTACAACTGACTACGCCACCCCTTGAGCTAAACTGGTTAATGCAAGTGTCAGAGCAAGGGGAACTCTACTCCAATAAAATGTACAAACACAGGTTCTTAGAAAAGTATAAAAATACAATCTTTATTAAGGAATGATTGAAGATGTCGGTTGGTTAAAAAAAAAGGAATAAATCAAACAAATTAACATATAACTAGGGAATACCAAGCCATCTGCACGGGAGCCAGTAAAGCAGTTGAGGAAACACTAAGGGAAGGCCAAGTTCGCACTACCACCAGGGAACAAAGACACAAACCTCCTTTGAGGTACTACACACTGCACACTAACAGCACTCTAATAAATAGGGTTAAAAGGCATTAAGGTTCACACTACACGGCACTGCAAACTTCTTCGTTAAACAAAAAGAAAAAAAAAGATAAGGGAAACTCGCTTTCCAGGGAAGCTACCCTGGCTCCACTAACACCGAGGCTGGTTACAAACAAAAAGGGGAATTGGGTTTAAAGATATTAATAATAAATAAATAAACCCACTCTAGCCTGTGACGTACAATTCATACGATCACATACAATAACAGCTACAGCCAACAGGCTAGAGGAAAACAAACAACCAACAAAAGGGGAGAAAAGAAAAAAAAAGAAAAATAATAATACTAATAAAATAAACTATACTATGAGCAGCATCCACAATCACACAGTATGGAGAACAGCAGCTAGCAACTCAAGTGTAACTGCACAGGTCTGAAAACACAATAACCCCATCGTTAAGAATATTTGTTTGATCATGCTTCAGTCAATACAAATCACGTTTTGAATGCAGTCACATATTCCAGGATAAAATGGCCATATAAAAAAAGGTGGTCAATCTCAAGGTGTACATCTTTGGATACCAAAAATACGAAGCAAAAACACTCATAAAATACACCCACGCGCTAGTTAGAACAGCAAGGAGAAATAAATACGGGCAGAACATTATTCAAGACATACCTGCCGTAGCATTCACAGTGAAAGGGGGAACACAAAGTTGAATATAAACATCCCACTGCAGTCACAGTCTCCAGTTGACGCTTATTATCCGCGGACGTAGTTTGGCACTACTTTGCTGTGATTCGTTCGCCCATACATGGTCAACCAGGAAAACAATAGCGCGCTGCGGCTCAATCAGCGTCGGCTCCTTCACGCCCTATTAAAACAAACATTCACTTGGCAACCTAACCCACAGTGAAGAACGACAGACAAGAGAAACGCTTTTCAACATACCTCAACACTCAAACAGCATCTGGATCACTGATTCACCACACCAGAGCCAGCAGTACATTTACACAATCCCAGTCTAAGGACACCAGGTGTTTATAAGCCTGCCTCAATCACGTTTGACGGCTTACTAAATACCCGCTCCACCCACCAATTAGTGACGTGATTAAACATAAAAATTAAAGAGAACGAGAGTAAACCGAAGGGACCCAATCCTAACCAGGCCCACAGGCTACATTTGTTTTACAGTCATGATAATGAAGAAGACACCAGCCCACCCACCCGAGCCAGACAGGAAAGCTTCCATTCTTCCGATGAGGAGGGCCCTTCCACTTCTGCTGCAGCATCCCAGCCATTGCTGCGACCAACAGTTACTTACTTCACAAGGAAGTTTGTGCAGAGAAGCAGCAACAGCCCATGACCCACAGGGCTTTTCTGGAGGAGCTGACAGCCCAACTCTGTGGTGTTACAGTTGCTGTTCCCCCCACCCAGCAACAAAGTGACCATGTACCTGTGCCAACATCAGATCAAACTGAAGCAAGCAAGAAGGCCTCCTATGGTAGAAGGCAATGTGTGAACTGCAAGCAGACAAAGCAGGTCAAACAGGCCACCCCCTGGAAATGCAAAGCATGTGATGTGGCCCTCTGTGTGATTTCTGATAGGAACTGTTTTGAGGCTTGGCATCAGTGAATTTCATGAGGCCCAAAATGCCTGGACTTATTTTGTAAAAATGTAAATAGTTTTGGTTCTGTTCAAGTTATAATGTTTATTCCTGTGCTCCAGTAAATGTTTGAGTGATTCAATTTCCGTTTTATTTTTTCATTTGTCTTTGTGGTCCCATAACTTATTTTACATTCAGGTGACATCAATGCAACACAAATATGCTGAAAGTTCAATTTGTCCTGAAAAAAAAGAGGTGTGTCAATTGTCTGTGCACAAAAGGGTTGATGTTTTACAAGCTTTTTTAGTAAATGACACCAGACGGAAAATTAATTTTAAAAATACCCTTAGTTCTTAGAGGGTTAATATCAAATGATTTACATAGTATGCTGCCAGTCAACCACTGTCCCCTGTCTAGGGAGGAATGTTTTGTGTTGTTATCTCTATAATAATGATGTGATGAGCAATAAAAATTATGTGATACTCACATGGGAATGGACTATAAAGTTAAAGTATTTTTTTAATAGATCGATTATCATTTCTTGGGATTTACTGATTTTTTTGAGTGTTTCAATATTTCTCCAAGGCAGGTAAGAGATTTTTTTTTTTTCAAAAACCCGTCTCTGCCTCTCTTTAAGCCTTCTTTGGCGCTCTAAGTCAGGCCGCACTAGTGACTCTAGAGCAGCTGTTCTCCTCTCTGAATGCGCTTCAAAAACTTCACAGAATGTGGATCTTGTTTGTCTCCTTCTGTGTATTTCTGTGGAGGGCATAGCAGTTGAGGGACCTGGTTGCTCTTCTGGGAGAGGCTGTTCTTGGGAGCTTGTGGCCTGTGCAATTGAGGACTTCGGCACTGTAGTCGGGATGAGGTAGTGTTGAAAAGAGTTGAGTATATTGTGCATGATGGTGCACTCCCAACTCCACATTTCCCAAATAAGTCTTCCATTTCCTTTGAGAAAACATGTAAAACAATGTAAATAGAGATGCTTTAGAAATTATTTTAAATGTAAACCTCGTTATTCTACAGTAATTTCGATACAAAAAGCACACCAACCTTGTAATACTCCCATGTAACTTTTCCCTCTCCTGTGGACCGACACCGGATTGTAGCCCTTTTGTAGGTAGTTATCATGTTACCAAGTTTTCCCCCGCAATTTTTCATTGCTGATGTTGTAACCTTTTTTTTTTTTTAACTTGCTCAAGCTTTTTGTAGAATGCTATTTTATTTCTAGTTCAGATGCAGATACGTTTGTGTGAGGTCGAGACAGCAGTTTATAATTGTGAGAGATAAACTTAATACATATTAGATCATTTGAAACAGTGCATACCTTTTTGGGTTTCTTGACATTCTGACTGCATGGAAGGGGATTGAAGATTGTGTGAAGATTTATTTTCCTTGTTTCAACAGGGCACTCGACAAGGGATACTGGATGATGGACGTGGATGGGGACACTGAGACAGATGCTGGACGTGGAGGGGAACACTGAGACAGAGATGCTGGACGTGGAGGGGGACACTGAGACAGATGCTGGACGTGGAGGGGAACACTGAGACAGAGATGCTGGACGTGGAGGGGGACACTGAGACAGAGATTCTGGACGTGGAGGGGAACACTGAGACAGATGCTGGACGTGGAGGGGAACACTGAGACAGATGCTGGACGTGGAGGGGAACACTGAGACAGAGATTCTGGACGTGGAGGGGGACACTGAGACAGATGCTGGACGTGGAGGGGAACACTGAGACAGATGCTGGACGTGGAGGGGAACACTGAGACAGAGATGCTGGACGTGGAGGGGGACACTGAGACAGAGATGCTGGACGTGGAGGGGAACACTGAGACAGAGATGCTGGACGTGGAGGGGGACACTGAGACAGATGCTGGACGTGGAGGGGGACACTGAGACAGAGATTCTGGACGTGGAGGGGAACACTGAGACAGATGCTGGACGTGGAGGGGAACACTGAGACAGATGCTGGACGTGGAGGGGGACACTGAGACAGATGCTGGACGTGGAGGGGGACACTGAGACAGAGATGCTGGACGTGGAGGGGGACACTGAGACAGAGATGCTGGACGTGGAGGGGGGACACTGAGACAGATGCTGGACGTGGAGGGGAACACTGAGACAGATGCTGGACATGGAGGGGGACACTGAGACAGAGATGCTGGACGTGGAGGGGGACACTGAGACAGAGATGCTGGACGTGGAGGGGGACACTGAGACAGATGCTGGACATGGAGGGGGACACTGAGACAGAGATGCTGGACGTGGAGGGGGACACAGAGACAGAGATGCTGGACGTGGAGGGGAACACTGAGACAGATGCTGGACGTGGAGTGGGACACAGACAGATGCTGGACGTGGAGGGGAACACAGACAGATGCTGGACGTGGAGGGGAACACAGACAGATGCTGGACGTGGAGGGAGACACTGAGACAGATGCTGGACGTGGAGGGGAACACTGAGACAGATGCTGGACGTGGAGGGGAACACAGACAGATGCTGGACGTGGAGGGGAACACTGAGACAGAGATGCTGGACGTGGAGGGGAACACTGAGACAGAGATGCTGGACGTGGAGTGGGACACAGACAGATGCTGGACGTGGAGGGGGACACTGAGACAGAGATGCTGGACGTGGAGGGGGGCACTGAGACAGAGATGCTGGACGTGGAGGGGGACACTGAGACAGAGATGCTGGACGTGGAGGGGGACACTGAGACAGAGATGCTGGACGTGGAGGGGTACACTGAGACAGAGATGCTGGACGTGGAGGGGGACACTGAGACAGATGCTGGACGTGGATGGGGACACTGAGACAGATGCTGGACGTGGAGGGGGACACTGAGACAGAGATGCTGGACGTGGAGGGGGACGTGGAGGGGTACACTGAGACAGAGATGCTGGACGTGGAGGGGGACACTGAGACAGATGCTGGACGTGGAGGGGAACACTGAGACAGATGCTGGACGTGGAGTGGGACACTGAGACAGATGCTGGACGTGGAGGGGAACACTGTGACAGAGATGCTGGACGTGGAGGGGGACACTGAGACAGATGCTGGACGTGGAGGGGAACACTGATACAGAGATGCTGGACGTGGAGGGGAACACTGAGACAGTTGCTGGACGTGGAGAGGAACACTGATACAGAGATGCTGGACGTGGAGGGGAACACTGAGACAGTTGCTGGACGTGGAGAGGGACACTGAGACAGATGCTGGACGTGGAGGGGGACACTGAGCATGGTGGGCAAATTCCATCCCCATAGACGCTCGAGGCGGCGCACTGGAGTTGCCAGGGGGTGGTCGAGCTCGCTGCTGGCTGCCTGGGTGCTGGAGGGGCGGCTTCTGTCTGCGAGGGAGCGGAGGAGTCGCCGCCAATTGCCGTGGGCCGGAGCCTGCTGCCATCCGCCATGCTGGGGAGGAGCAGGGAACGGGGGACTCCTGCCGTCTGCCTGAACCCGGAGGAGCCGTCGCCGTCCACCGAGGGCTATCCAGCGCCACCGCCAGGCACCGCGGAGAAGATCGCCCAAGCTGGTGGAGGACCAGATGGCAGCGCGTTATTTTTTTCCTCTCCCCCTTCTCTCGTGTCTGTCGCTCCTCATGCTTCTGTCTCCTTTTCTCTCGCCTTGTCCATCCATACTCCCAGGTTAGAAATAAGACTTTTTATGGCCTTGAATTTAATTAAAGACTTTTTAAGACTTAAGGATCTGCGGGAACCCTGAATTTCATTCTATACAGGAAAAGATGAGGATACTTCCTTTTCTAGTATTTTTGACAGAAAAGGTGTATTCGATATCGTTCTGCAATTGACTAATTCTTTAATCAAGTTCCGTTTTTTCTTTTAACCGTAACCGAACAAGGTACGGGGCTCGCTAGGTTAGTCACATCCAAAGCAGTATCTAGAACTCTTGAATCCTTACTATCCTCGATTTAAGTTTGGATGCTTGTCTCTAATTCTGAAATATTCCTGTCAGCCTGACTATTTCCCAGCATTTATCACATGTGAAACACTCACTGCCGAGCAAATGACAATAACAGGAGAAGAGGACATGACTCACCGTATTTGTTGACTGATTCCGACTTAAACACGGGTTCAGTCCTACAAATCGGTTTGACCTTTATATTTATTTCAAAGTATTATACTTACTAAATGACTCTATACAGTGAAAAAATTATGGTGAGGTATGGCCACACAAATTTATATTCACATGACAAAAGAAAATATAAAGTATAAAGAGGTCAATGCAAATAAAGGAATTGAACATGTACAAATCATGATGTGATGAATTTGTCAGACTCTTGTAAGAATTAAATCAGGGCTGCCAACTCTCACGCAATTGGCCCTTTTCACACACTCTCACGCCACACATCCATTTTCTCACGCAAAAAAAATTTGCGAAGCAAAGAGGACACTGACAACGACAGACAAGACAGAGCAGGTTACTTTTGATACAAAATAAATTATCAGCTCTCAGATTCTGTCAATTTTATTACGCAATTCAAACAATAAATACCATTTTGGCGCTTGTAAATGTGACGTGACAGATCTCTTTAGCGCCTCAGTTCAAGCGGCACGTGAACCAATCAACTCTAACTCTTCTCGGCTCTGCTCTTTCTTTACTATAAGTAAATAAACCCGAACTTACCGAAATGTATTTCAACCACGGTAAGAAGTCAATAAAACAGGTCGGCTAGAACAATGTCACATAAGTTACATTTACATCAGGAAAGCAATTTAATGACCATTTAAAGGCTGGAAAAATTAGCTATAGAGTTTTGTTAAATATGTCCACTATATTAGGCTACATATTATATTTTTACTTATATCATTAAAATATTATAAAGTTGTTATTATAATAAAGAATTATATTTTATATGCATTATTTCATGTAAGTTGTTATTTTGAACCTTTAATAAAAATGGCCTAGGGCTCTCTATGTTTACAGCATTCGTGATTTATTTTTGAACATGTATCTACTGTAACTAATAATTATCAAAATGAATCGATATTGAATCAAGATGTCAAGCAATAATAATAGTATCCTGCCAGTAATTGTAACCATGCAGCCAAACATTGTAACATGTTGTCAGTAAACTTTTGACAATCACAACTTCTTATTTATTAACTTTTATTTTTCACATACATCCTCTCACTCCAAGCTAAACTCAAAAGTTGGCAGCCCTGATTAAATATATTTAGAAAATGATCTGATATGGGCAGAGCCGGCGCCAGCCGAGCGCTGATGAGGGGGCGTCTGAAATACCGAGAGGGGGTTCACATTAACGCACGTCACCACTTTTTGCCAGTGTCGATATTCTCCCCACCACTTTTTAAAAGATCTTCGCGGCTCGGATGTACCAATACAAATTAATAAAATTAAAAAAACATCCCCAGTTCACTAGCAGAGCATTCATTTTGTCCGTTTGTCAAATTAAAGTCGTTCTAGCGCTGAAATGTGTTGTTTTTTAAATCAAGTGATCAAATTGCTCGTTGCCGCTTCGATCAGTGAAGCGGATACGGTGTTGTCTTGTGACTCGCGCAGTCTTCAAGCCTTGTTTACTTTCGCCTGGCTCCGCAGACAGCGCGCGCCGCGCACCTCCCCAAACGTCCCAATTCGCATACTTATACTACGGCCTAAAAGTATGTACTCTTTTTGTGAAGAAAAAGAACATACTTTTGAGTGTGTAGCAAAAGAGTAGGTACTCTGGTACACTATATGATGACGGCGTCGGCGACTCCTTGCTTTTGGAGGGCTGAGTGACTGGCAGTGCTGTTAGCGGGGGCTGCATTGTCCACACTGCTTCTTTTGAGCTCAGATGAGCCAGAAAAAGTAGCAGCAGGTGTTGTGGGTTCTTTCTTTGTAATCCATTTTCGAATGTCCATTTTGAAACCACTGATATGATCCTTGAAAATATGTAATCAATCGACCAATCAAAATTCGACTTTGCCTAACAGACTGATCTTAACTAAAATATTATTAATTTAGCTTAATATTCATAAAAATAAGAAAATGTAATTGGCAAATGTGATTTTTAAATAGTATATTTTATCAGTATAATCCCATTTACATTCATGGTGATCTGAGGGGGGGCGAGAGAGTCCCGTTGAGGGGGCGTCGCCCCCTCACGCCCCCCCTTGGCGCCGGCCCTGGATATGGGCCACATTTAAAAGTACATATAAACAACTATTTGAGCAGAAAAATCAAAGTTGAGCCACAATTAACGGCATGAACATAGCCTTGATTTTACACAGATACATATTTTCTGGAGCTTTTTTAAATTGCTGAGCCATTTAAAACTTTCAACAAATAATTCTCATATGCATCTGTAAGTGAGATGTGGCTAAATACATTTTTAGTTACACTGATCACAATTAAATCTTCCTTTTTAAATCTTTTTCTTCCTTTTCGTAAACCTCTTGCCACACTCCAGAACTTTGTAATTTAATTTCAGAATGAGTTTGCAAATGCCGTTTCAGGTCTTTTCGATATGTGAAACACCTCTTACACTGTGGGCACGTGAAAGGCTTCTCTCCAGTGTGAATCCTAATATGAATCTCAAGGGTTCCTTTAAGTGCAAAACTTTTTCCACACTGAGGGCATGTGAAAGGCTTCTCTCCAGTGTGAGTTCTCATGTGATTCTCAAAGGTTGTTTTTTGTTTGGAAGTCTTTCCACAGTGATGGCACATGAAAGGCTTCTCTCCGATGTGAATTTTTACATGATTCTTAAGGTGTTTCTGGTCTGTGAAACTCCTTCCACACTGATGACATATAAAACTGTTTTCTCTTGAGTGAATTCTTATATGGCGATTAAGGGATGCTCCAAATCTGAAACTCACTCCACATTGACCACATACGAATGGCTTTTCTCCAGTGTGAATTCTCATGTGACAATGAAGGGTTGATCTTTGTGTAAAACTCTGTCTACATTGCGGGCATGTGATTGGCTTTTCTCCGGTGTGAATTATCATGTGGCATTTAAGACTTGCTTTTCGAATGAAACTTTGTCCACACTGTTGGCAGGTGAAAGGCGTCTCTCCAGTGTGAATTCTCATGTGGACATTAAGGCTTCCTTTTTTTGTGAAGCTTTTTCCACACTGTTGGCAGATGAAAGGCTTCTCTCCAGAGTGAATTTTCATGTGGACTTTAAGATTTCTATTTTGATTGAAACTCTTTCCACACTGTTGGCAGGTGAAATAATTTCTAGTTGGTGGCTTTTGTGCTGTTTTTCGAGACAACGTCTTTTCTATCTGTGAGCAACTAAATGTTTTTTCTCTAATCATGAAAACTTGATGTTCTTCATACTGATCACTTTCTTCTGTTTCGTTCAGTTCTTGAGCCTCCTCTTTCAGCGCCATCATGTCTAAGGTGGAAAAAGTAAACAATAGTTTAATAGCACAAAGTAACAGACAACAAAACCAACAACATCCTACCCATATTAAGTATCTCTCATTACCTATTATCAATATTGTTAAGTCTTAGCTTTCTTTAGGACATTAAGAGATTTCAACAAAGACAAATATGGAGTGCCACAGGGTTCAATATTAGGTCATCTAAACTTAATATAAACTTATAAATCAATAAACCTAATATAAAACTGAGATCCTGTGGAATAACCTATTGAAAACTAATGATAATGTCTCAGGAGAATCATATACGAGGACAAACGCCTTATATATGATTCTCCTGAGACATTATCATACGTTTTCAATAGGTTATTCCACATCAAGTTTATTGCGGTTTATCCTGAAGTTTATTGCTTCATTTTAAATAAACTTACTGGGTCTTATTCACTAATAATTGCATACACTATTCGTATTAATACACACATTCGAATTTCTCACAAAAACGTTCTGCCTTATTCACAATATTCAAATGTTGAATAGCTGAATATTACTTCAGGCACGCAGTCGCTCATTTAGAATACACCGAATTCATCAACATTTGAATATTGTGAATTAGGCAGAAAGTTTTTGTGAGAAATTCTAATGTGTGTATATTGTGTACATAAAGATATGGTGGAATCCGGCATTTCACGCCATGGCGCGAGCGCAACTGGCTTTAAAAGAGAATGGGAGATGAGACTCTGGTTAGTTTATTTCATGTGACGCCCACAACACACCCATTACTCATTAAGAGAATAGGGACAACCCTTTTAGACAACCCATTTTCACATCGTTTAACCAGCAAAAGTGGATTTGCGCCCTGCGCTTTAGACCATGTGCTAAGATCCTTAAAATAGGGCCCTGGGTCTCAATCACTAATAATTTCATGGATTATTCCATATTTGTACGCACAGGAGAACTTCCCACGAACTTCACAACACGTACGCACATGTCGTGACATAACACCCTGTGGAGTGAAAGATAAATGCTCGTTCTCCTCCAATCACGGCAGAAGCTGAACCTGTAAGAACCCGTGGAAACGAATTTGTCCTTAACATCGTTCTGATGTTAGCGAATTTGGAGTATTCTTAAACCGAGGTCCTGACTCTCTGTGATCATTAAAAATCCCAGGATGTTCTTCGGAAAAAGAGTTGGGGTTTAACCAAGGGCGTAGATTTGGTTTGAACATTGGGGTGGGGGGCTCATGTGATCATGGTATAAATATTGGGGGGGTTGTAATGAATAAATTTAAATATTGGGGGGGGGGGGGTATCTCGGAGGTGTGCTGGATTGTACGAAGCGTGATGGCGTCACTCTTATTCAGATGGTCTTTCCATATGTCTGCTCCTCTCTTTCTCCCAGACGTTTACATTTTTTACCGTTTTATGAGACATGCATCAAGCGCATGCCAACTCCTGTTCTGCTGGGTAGATCAGCACATTATGTGCGCATCTACCACGCACGCACGCACACACACACACACCAGTTCTGACAGGATCTCTTCCCAAATTGTCCTTCCCTAACATTTTTTTGTCTAGTTTATTCGTTGACGAAAATGTTTGTCATAGTTGTCGTCATTTAAAACTGGTTTTTATTCAGTTATCGTCTCGTTTTCGTCTGTGAAAAAATTTTGTTGACGAAAATAATGACAAATTATTCGTCAACGAAATGAACTCTGCTAGCAACTACCTTAATTATAGAGATTAGATTTATTTTGAATATTTGATTGGCAACAAATTTACCACGGTACAATTCCAACAGCAGCTACATATAAAAAATGAGGGAAAACCCAAATGCCTAAATTGGATATAGGCAAAAGGACAAATGACGAATTATTGCGTCAAGAGATAGGTTAGGTTAGGTCAGTGTCCGTAACATTAATTATCACAATTCAACACTACAGTATAATTGAAAGCTATCAATTTTAAAATATATTAGGCTCCAAAAAATAACAACTTTTAATTTAAGTGAACTTAAACAATCTTCACATAACCCCATAATAAATGTCATATTGACCTGTGCCCACCTGTCTACAGGTAGGAAATACACAGAAACTGAATAGAGTTATCAAACACTTTACAGTCTTCACTGCAGAAATTATAAAAAAATTGATTAAAGCTACAAGTCAAGTTTCTTTAGTCAAGAGCAGTGAGTGATGTTCTCTGTTGTGTGATTCTGCTGTCACTGCTGCACATGTGGATCTCACACACGGCCCATTTACTCACAACTCTTTACGTTCATTTAAGACTAAGTCATTTAAGACTACTCTCATGAGGATACTCAACAAAACGGACATTTTGGACATTCATAACTGTGCTCTATTTTGACTTTTCGCGCTTGCATGGTTTAAAAGCATTTGCATGAAGAAGAACATATTATATAATGTAACGCTAGCCAAAGGATGACAGAAAAAAACGGATGCTGCGTTAATTGCGTTAAATATTTTTTACGTTACCGTTGACAGCACGGACATAACTGATGTGTTTATGTGAATACGTGGCAAGACGGACGTTGTGACAATATTTTCGTGTATTTGACAAAGGAGCAACTTTATGTGGACGCATGGGAATTAAATCATGCGCAAGCGCAACCCCTGCAATTCAACGCCGAAAACTTATGATTTGCATTTTTTTTTATAAATTTGTGTGTGTTATTTGTTGTAATTAGAGACTTTCATTTTTAAAGCAGTTAAGCGAAAAAAAAAGAAAAAAAAAGCCTATTAGTTTTAAAATCAAATCTATTTTGGCATACAGTAGCGATTCATATTTTTTGTCCCGCCTGTTGCAGTGGTTATCACTGTTACAGATTAGCTATTATTTTGGATTTAATCTTTCATATAAATATGTCTACTTATTTAATGATTAATGGTTTATTAATAGAAAGCCAGCAAAGAACGCTCTTTATAAGCACAGAAGCTGTCACTCTTGTTGTTCTGCACTCCTGTTATAATCAATGAAGCGGTTTACACGGTCCAATTTTTGTGAATTTGTGTGTATCCAATTGAAATCCGATTAGATTTAACAAGTAAACGGCAAAAAAATTTTTTTTTTACAAAATCCGTTTCGAGCTACGTTGCATTTCTGGAAATCTATTTCAGTCTGAGTGCTATAATCGGATTTGCCTTGGTTTATGTGACTTGAAACGCTAACGTAAAGCGTAAACGTCAGACGTTTTTAACCCTTTGACGTGTAGGATCTCACTGGTGTGATTAGACCGTTCAGTGCGTCACGTGATCAACTGCTGAATTCAAATCTGTGTTCACGCTTTGGTTGACGCTGAGCCAGAGACAGACGTCATATATCACAACTTTTCAGTGATTTCAACCACATAATCTTTATTTTAGGTTTCAGATATTTATACACATTAGTACTAGCAAAACAATACATTCATACAGATGTCTATGGAAGGACCAATAACAATCCTTTCAATTGTAAATTTATGATGTCTTTTATTCATATCAGATACACATTGTGTAGATAAATAACTATAACTTAATCTAATTTTCTGTATTCCGGGTACAGTGTAGGTGTATGAATTTACGTGTTGTCTGACTCTGATTCTATGCATTGTGGTGTAAACTAACATGCCGCTATATACAGTTCATTAAAAAGTTACTGCTCATTTTATTTGCTCACAGAAGAGCTTTAAATGAAGAACAAATGCAGACAGCAGCAGTAACTCTATTAAACTGTGTCAGCAGAATAAATGCTTTATTACTTCATCAGGAAGATGGTGTTTTTGAAATATTACTTATTTATTGCATATTCAATTCATATTTAGGCTACGTTTACACTAGTTATGTTCAGGTAAGTATAATAATATTTTGTTTGTAGACAAGTGTTTTTGAGGCTTTGAATATTGCTAACTTCTATGTGCATCACACAAAACAGTGAAAAATATAAAACAGCATTTACGACATTTCTTTGTAATAAAATAAGCATTTATAGACCACTGTTTTAAATCAGTCTGGAAATAAAGTCACGGTTTGATACAACGAGTGCTACAAATATAAAGTTGATAAGTCAGATTTAATGGATTGCTTTAATACTGTCGCACAATTAAGTGATACATCAATAGATTTCATTGTTTTCTGTTCAGAAGTAAATATTGGGTTTAATGTTACACAATTGTTTTGTTTAGGTTATATCTGTATTTTTCTATTTAATGTGTGACAAAAACTGTTAGTATTTGTCTGGTCATGTGATCTGAACACGTCTGTCCCGCTCCATGTGAAATAAAACCAATTTAATGTGACACTCGTATGATATTCTTCAAAAACATCTCTCATTTCTGTAAAGCTGGACATTTTAATAAGGATCAAATGACTTGAGTTCAGCTGTGAGAATGAAACCAACCTGTTTGTTCCTCAGTTTCTTCATCTTTCACTCTGAATGTTTCATCAAACTTCACATCTTCACTCTCCTCTTTAATAAATGCCATCTTTATAATAGTGAGTCGCATGCATCTCAGTCGCTTCACCGGGAGTTTTTTGTGTGTTTGTCCTGTTTAAGATGAGAATAACAGAAAGATAAATGTCTGGGTGCACTCTGGTCAGTCAGAGTGAGAGTTAATGGACATAAAATCACCTGATTAGACAAAAATATTCAAAACTATTTTTAATAAAAGAACATACATTATATTGATTGTTTAAATATTTAGGTATTTATGATTTATATTTGGTATTTAAATGATTTGTAGATTACAGAGTTTTGAATCGAGAGCTTTGAATCACTGAATCGTTTTCAGAAAGAACTGGTTCAATCATTAACACTGATTTTTTTTTAGTTTAAACTCAGTTTCTCTCATCAGTACTCTTACAACAACTTTTCTGTTACTCTTGTTTTACTCACAAAACAAGGCTAGATACATTACAATGTTTAACTTAATAATAAATAAGCAATTTAACATCGTTTGTAAAAACTTTAAAATAGCATGAACTGATTGAATTGATTGAAACGGTTTAAAACACAAACCTTCTTCAATAACAAAAGATGCAGGATCGCGACGCAGCCTTATGATGTCACACCACTAGACCAAAATAAAAGTCCTGTTCACACACTGTTGTCTAAAATCATAAAAGTCATAGAAATTTGGTGTTGGTATATGTGTATATATATATATATATATATATATATATATATATATGCAAGTATTGAAATACATAGTTAGTGTGTTTATTTTAAGTGGATATATAGTTAATTTGATTCTAAAATACCAAAAAAAAAAAAAAAAAAGGTATACAATGTCTAAAATTGTGATCTTTCACGAATAAATAGTGTGAGTTGCTGCCTATGTAGTGATTCAAATAGCTCACTAATGAGTGAACAAAGACACAATTCACTCCAGCTGCAATCCAAAGATAACTACAGTTTCTCTAAAAAATCATCACTTTTAATTAAATCACAAATTATTTTACAGGAAAGCTAGAGCTTTAGACTCACATGAAGAGATAAGATGGGTGAAGATGTTAGTGCTGACTTCCTGCCAATGACAGGAACTTTGACAAACTTTCAGTTCCTAAGTGATTTTATTGATAAATCGCTGGACAGCGATGACAATAAGTTCTGTGCTCCTTAATGATTCTGTGTGCGACTTTGCGTGCGAGCTGTACGTGGTCTGTGAGCTACTGTGTATGTGTGTGTGTGTGTGTGTTTAAGCTACAATGAAGGAATGTGTTATTTTAGAACAGCAAATCACTTGTACAGAAAACTGTTTAAAACGTGTATTCCCCTGATCAATATTGATCCCGATGGCATGAACTGTGCCATCGGCAATTGGCTTTATTGTCCATTTCTCTATGGCAGGGATGATTGGATGGGCCGGATTAGAGAAAGACGCGGAAGGAAATCGTGGATGTTTCACCCGCGGTGGTGAGGGTATGTCTCTGCGGCGGTGAATCGCTCCTTAATAATAATATAATAATACGCTGGACCAGCAAGGTTTGGAAAATGGATGGATGGTTTGATTCAGACACTGGGATTCATTCAGCACATAACTCACAGTGCATTATGGGTATTATCTAGCTGTTGAGCATACATCAGTTGTACACTCGTTATTGCGGTGCATTGTGGGATTGAATGAGTTCACTCAATAACGTCCACTATGGTTCTAGACACCACTACAAATGGCTGTACCCTCAAATAGTGCCCAATTTAAGGGTATAGGTGGCGATTTCAGACACAGCCCTTGATTTTGGACATGTTGTGAATTTAGGGAGGGGCCAAATGCTGACAAACTGTCGACAAACAGAGGTAAGTCTACTGTACCTTTACCGTTAATGAGTTGATTACAGTTTTTCTCAATTGCTAAAACACAATTTCTGAAACCTTGCTCCATTTTCTGAAAAGATTAAACACAAAACCTCATCTTCAAGCACTACTCACAAAACCTCTGACTCCTATTGCAAAATGAAACTTTCGCCTCAAAAAAGTTTTTCCTGTGTTCAAAATCAAACACTGCTCTCAAATCATAAACAAAGTGATTAAAATGAGTAAACAATACACCAAAAAATAGAAAACACATTATTCAAAACATATTGTTCTCTGGGAATCTCAAAACAAATTTCATATTTTTCCGTCATTGTCTTGTGATGAACGAAAACATGTTCTATCATAGTAGCTCAAAATTGATCAGAAATTACTACTATGCTTTGTTCTTTGCAATTTGTTTTGTTCTTCCTCCTCCTTATACCCCTATTTTTACAGTGACCTTACGGTCAAAAGTGACCAAGGGCCGGTTTCACAAAGATAGACTTTGACTATGGCTTAGATATAGTAGATAGTCAGACTTCAGATAGACATCTAAATCAGACAGTTTCACAAAGCACTTAAGACTTTGACTATCTTAAGTAGGACTACACTGCAATGCATTCTGGGTAAACTAAGACACTTTTCAAAACGAAAAACATGGCGGATCGAGTAAGCGTATTCAGCCGCTCAGTGCAGTTTATCCCAGCAGAAAATTGGAGGAGTATAACAGTTACAAGGACATTTTACTTGGGAAATTTAGCGGAGAATGTAGTAAGAAGAAATGTTTGGAAAACCAAAAACCCTTTCCCTTCTCAGCGCTCTCCACGTTTGTCAGGAACAGAAGGGTTCGGAGACGAAAGCTGGTTAACTCTCTTTAATGGAAAAATAAGATACCGCCTCTTAGGCTGAATAAACAGAAAGTCTCTTAACAAAAGGTTTAAGGAAGATTCTCCGTTGATCTCTCCAGTAGTCGAGACGAATACAGCTGGAGGCCCGGATAACTTCAATCCGATGAGGTAGAACCCACGGAAGAGATGAGGATCCCTCTCCTATGCTCCACGGAGACGACTGAGTAGCACAGAAGTAGCAAACACAGCAGAAGATAATTCTCCAGATAACAAACACTCACGACAGGACAGGACAGGACAGGACAGGACAGGACAGGACACGGAACAATCTTCAGAGAAGTAATGAAAAACGTCACGAATTTGCATGAGGAACAAACAATAATCCGACAATACAGACAGGACAGAGAGAACTAGATATAGTGTGGACATAAGGGGAAGATAGAGAACAGGTGTGTTGATGGGAAGATCATGAGATCCAGCTGACGGTAATGAGAGGAGGCAAAAGGTGTGTGTGCGAGAATGTAAGGAAAAGAGAAGGTATGACACAAACTGACCAGCAGAGGGAGACAAAGGAAAGAAAACCAAGAAGGAGAGAACCAGGATCATGACAAAGTTGTCTGCAAACCACAAATTATGAGCCATTTTCCCTTTTCTTTTGGCTGTTTGTGATGTAACTGATTGTTAATGCTGGTTGCCAAGGTAACAGAGTCCTAGACCGAAGTTTGCCTGGGGGTAAGGTGTCTAATTTTTTTGGTCTAAATTAAGTCAGTCTTTATTTTTGTGAAACAGTCTAACTTGCATTAGACTAGTCTATGAGCAAATTTTAGACTTGTCTAACACTATAGACCGGTCTAAAATAGCTTTGCGAAACCGGCCCCAGATATCTGAAATGTAACTTTTTTTTCTTCTTTAAAATCAATGTAAAAATTTTTATTCAATCATATTTTGTCTTTTCATTTTACATTTTGAGAGAATTTTATGGTACCAATAAATATTTCTGCAATAATTATTATTCATTTTTCCAAAATGTTTAAAAAATAAATAAATAATGGAGTATTTCAGATTAAAACAGAGACAAGCAAGACATTTATAAAACTATGAATATGGTCCTTAATAAAAGTGTTTGTGCGCCCGAAAGCCAAAAATGTTGTACGGCAAAAAATATTCTGACTTATAAAACTGCGTATGCCAGAACCTGCGCAAAATTCCCTTTATAAATCCCAGTCAGCGGAAGATTGTGCACACAATCCTTGTTTAACGGTACAAGACATTAGGAAAATATCAGATATGGATGTACCGTCACATTCCATTGCTAAAAATCATTTAGTAACCTATCCTTGCCTTGTTTTTGAATTAATAAATAAAATAGTATAAAATACATGACCATAACTTCACTGATATTTGAATGTGCTAAGCAATCCTCGCCGTAGTTAAAACATTGAAACAGCATGAATGTTTCTCTTGCTTTCTCAAAAACTTAAACACAAATCACCAAACTTAAGCTACACTGTCAAAACCTTGGACTTGTCTTGCTATATCAAACAATTGCTTCAGAACTATGTTATCTTTACCCAAAACCAAACACTGTTTTCAGATAACACACACATCCAGCTAATGCATAAACACTACACAACAGTCAATACACACTACAGAGATAAATGCAAAACACTGCACGCAGGGCAGAGCAGGGGAAAAATTATATTTATTATGAAGTACTTGCGCAATCCTGCACACATATAAATGTAGTCACAAACAAAATATGCAGCAGATCAAAAGCAAGCAATGTCTTGGAATCATTCTGCCTCAGCATCATGCCTCTGAGCATGGTCAGGCCACAGGACCTCATCAACGTCACAGGCAATCCTGTCCCTTGCTAAACAACAGGGAAAGAATCCCTTAGCATGCCGAATCCAACCTTGAATCGCTTCCAATCCAATGTTGTCACATGCTGCTTCCATTGACTGAATGAGATTTTCCTGTGCATAAGGATTTCTGTCATAGACCTTCCACCTCCATGTTGAAAAAAATTATTCAATGGGATTAAGGAGGGTGTGGGGTGAGGGTGAGGTTTTTTGAGGATATTACAACAGCCCTTCCCCCCCTGGTTTTTCAAAGGGGTTCCGGGACTGAGGAAAAGCACTGGCCGACGCTTGTCTGACTACCTTGACGGGTTAAAACTTCGGGACTATAGGGGGAAAAAACCTGTCTCCCCTTGTGGGTATCCAATCACTGTGCTTCTGTGATTCCACCATTGGATCGAGTATGGACCCCATTACACTTGAGGCCCCACTCGATCCCATAGATCTGACTCAGCTTAAAACCAAAGCTCGGTTTAAAACCTGGGTTACTATGGGTACGTTTTTTTAGAGCAAAACACACGATGCTGACGGCCATCCTAAAATCTGAATCAACCTGACTGTGTACCCAACACAAGATTACTCTGATTAGAGCCTTTTTAGAGTGGGCGTAAGCTTAGATCTAAAAAACCGAAAAGATCCAACAAATTCCTTTGACTGACTTGGTGTATTCACCACAGGGTTACTCTGGTTGAGTTTAGAGTAGGAGTAGGTGTGGTCCTAGATCCAAATTGATAAGGCAAAAAAACCGAACCCTGTCCAGACGAACCCCCCATGGTTAAGTTTAGAGCCTATCTTGTACCAATTCCAATCTCCTATTCCTTCAAAATTGCGTGAGAAGGAAATATTCCAGACACTCTCATCAGTAGTGTACCCCAGGCTCATTGGGTGTTTCGACTCTTTAAACACTAGACACCCTCCTCCGAGGCGGCCTGCCCTGGATGATCAGTCCAGGACTGAGTGTCTTTCATGGCCAATTACTAATCGAGTTGGGTCAGATCCTCAAGACATGGTATCACAGCAGAGTCCTGCAGAGCGTGGATTCGCCACTCGAGGAGATACTTTCCTTGCTGCATTGCAAGAGATGATATTCGCTGTGATGTAGATTAAATTATGTGGCCAGACAGAGAGGAACGTCTGGATGTGCATGAATGATTACAGTACTGTGTATGTTGTATGTTCAGTTCCAATATGTATTGCAATATTGTTTACAGTTGTGCACAGTTCTACCCAAAGGGAGTTTGTTTGTTGTAAATAAGGGTGTATTTTTTCTTTTGCACAATGCTGTGAACAAAATAGAATTGCAAAGAGCATATGCAGTAAAAATGTGAAACGTACATATTCAGTGTCTTGTACTCAGTTACCTCACTAAATACAGTAATGTGTAACTTTACTGTATTTTTCAAATGGCTGAGCAAATAGTATATAGTGGCGTCTTGAGCATTTTCAGGTAGTGTCACCAATATCTGACTTTTTTGCATTGGAAAACATTTACGGAGTAAACTGTCATAATTAAAACATTGACAAAGCCATTTGACTATCTTGTTCATAAGCAATGGTGTCAAGACTTTTCATCTTGATGACACTGACACTTTCATTGACATTAATACTTGCTTTTGAGGAATGAGCGATCCATTTTGAGCAAGTGACACGCTTTTGCAGCTTATCAACTAAGTTTTGCAGTTTGTATGTCATGTTACTGGCTCTCTCTTCCTTCTCTGTCTCCCTCTTTTGTTCACACACACACACACACACACACACACACACACACACACACACACACACACACACACACACACACACACACACACACACACACACACACACACACACACACACACACACACACACACACACACACACACACACTCTCCTCATCTCATCACCCTCAGCTGTTTTCACTCTCTACATTCTCCGGGCTGATTTCCTCCCACCTGTTCCCTCTTTTCCTCTAATTGTTTCTGCTTTTTCTAGCTCTCTCCTTCCTTGTCTCATTGTCAAATTATTCAATGCTACATGCGTATCGCATCTCTCTAAACCTCTCGTGTCTTGTCCTGTTCGTGCCCTTGCTGGAGCGTGTTCTCGTTAAAGAGCCTGCTGGCTATTTCTGTTTTCAACGGACATCTCCGTACTTTTCTGTTTGTTATATTGTCTGTGGACAGCTACTAATTTATATTAAAGACTGTTTTGCATTGTACTAATTGTTTTGAGAACTGCATTAACTGTTGTGCAAATGTAAATAGTGATGTGAGAAATGCACCAAAGCGACTGATAAAAACTGTAATACTACTATTAGTTTTACGTAATACTGCAAGAAAAGGGCCAATTTTTAGAGATATGTTACAGTAATTTACTGAGACGTTCCACAACTGTACATACTGTACTGCAGTGGTGGGCCGTCAGGGCCAGAAAGGCCTTCTCTGCTGGCCTAAACATTATCAGAATCACTGACTTGAACTTTAATATATATTTTTTATGAATGAGTATTAAATTATTCCCAATAGTCCATTCTCGTAAATTCATAGCTTTTCTCTTGGTTGCGCTGCTTCCAGTAGTGTATGTTTATTTTAGCGCTTTTATCCAATCATATTTCAGCCATCATGTGTTGCCAGGGTCAAATATATCTGCCTCGAGGCCTTCAGAATCGATAGTGCGGGCGCCTGTAGCTTAAAATGAATGGCAATGAAACTGTTTCTTTAACCAGATAATCAGTCAGATTTAATAAGCCAATCAGATTTCGAGTTTACTGCACCGGGGCCATCTAGCAGGCGGACAATAACGTAAGCACTTTCACGCCCTTTGATTGGATGGTTAGAGCGCATACTACTATTACTGGTAGTCAGAGATAGCTAACCGCATCAGTAGCGAACTGCGTTAACTAAAATATATTCCTGTAGATTTAATAGTTTTTCAACCCACAAATGAATGTTTCTTTCCTTCCTCGACCACCAGCAGGTTCAAACCTACCGGAAAAAAATCCCTTATTCAGCTTACGCAGAGTCTCATAACTCTATCGATCTGTCAGGGGAAAAACAGAACTGACTGCAATGTAACGTTATGCCAGGGCTGATTTTGAAGGCATAAGTCCCGCTGATCTCATTGATATCGTTCAAAAATCGGTGTTTTCCCGGTTTACTGCTTCTGTCGAGCAGACACTCTCAGCATGCCAGAAATACGACGCGACAGACTCGACTTTCAGCACATTATAGCCTTGATGGCGATAGAAAAGGTTGTTGGGACTGAAACGCACAGACAACCTGTACATCCAAGTAATTTACGTCTTTTTGAGGAAAGAAATTAGGATGGATTTTGTATAAAAAATAGTCAGTAGTTTTGGTGAGTACAATGCATTTTTTGCCCCCGTTTTTGTCCGTGTATAATATTTTCTTCGTAATTTTTCTTGTAAATTTATGATCGAAGCAACTTCTTTTTTCAAACATTAATACTTTTGTAACCATTGAAGGATAAGACAAGGGAGGATCCATTTCCGAATTTATAATCGGAACGCAAGAACCACTGTACACTAACACAAAAGCCGAACTCGCTCGTTTCTCTCTACCCGGCCTTTCCCGAACTCACCGCATTAACCATATAACTGCCGGTGCAAAATAAAAACAGGAGTTTCACTGTTTTTCGTTATTAATTCAGGTTCATCACTGAAGGCCTATGTGTGAAATGCACGGCCCGCCACTGCTGTACTGTAAGTTTGAGGGACCACAAATGATAGTACACTTACCTGTTCTCTTCTCTGAATGTCCTGACAATGGAGGCCACAGAGAACCTGCTTATATTTGGTTGAACACGTAGCCCTGCTTCCCTCATACTCATTCCATGAACCAGAACATGGTGTATGATTGTTGCTCTAATTTCATTGGAAATGATGGCTCTTGTTCCTCCTCCTCCTCCTGTCTCTTCTTCCTCCTCCTCCTCTGTCTCCGTCTCTTCCTCCTCTGTCTCCGTCTCCTCCTCCGTCTCTTCCTCCTCCTCTTCTGTCTCAGTCTCTTCCTCCTCCTCCTCCTCCTCTGTCTCCGTCTCTTCCTCTTCCTCCGTCTCTGTCTTTTTGTCTAATCAACTACACACTGTTGGGCATAATGAAAAGCACTCTCATCTTTAGTATGCTTTGCCATAATACTAAAATAGTTAAAATTGTAGAAAATTCTTCAGATTGTACATGCACAGAAATATTTGCAGATACACACACACATGCTGTTGAAACATTTGTTTTTATATTTTTCATACGACATGCAACATATGCACAGCAGATATATTTACATTTGACTGAACAAAAATAAGCTCACAAAAAAAAAAAAAAATCAGAACAAATATATAGAAAAAAAGAGGCAAGAAAAATAATAAAGTGGTCTTTTCATAGTGCTTACATCCTGATTTAAGTGTTAACATTTGAGATGTTTGGCCAGGTGGCACATGTATTGGCCAATTAGCTCATGTAGTGTCATTTTGAATGGCAGTGTTTTGAAATGGCAAACTTGTGACTTTATGTCAGATTGTTGTGTCTTATGCAGAGAACCGTATTCAGTGCGTTTAAAAAGTGCCATTTTGAATTGCAAAATGTGTGTAAAGCAGAAAATTTGTTTAGACTTTTGGAGACTTGAGAAGAGGTTTTGCTCTGTGCGTGTCATTTTAGTGTGTTAGCAATTGACCCTTCACTAGGCCACGCCTGAAAACCGCCACTGGCCATGGCTTAGTAACCGTAACTAGGCGTGGGAGGTCTGGCAAGCTTTCGAGCGAGGGAAACACGCCAAAGTGTTGTGCGTATGGATTGTGCAAAGCTGATACCCGGTATCCTAAAAGTATGGACGGGGGGTGGAATTTTTTAAGGAGGATGTGTTAGTATTCTCAGTAGGCTTATATGTGTAGCAATAATATAAAATACTTACCCATATTAATTAGGGATGCACCGAATCCAGATTTTTGAGGTTCGGCCGAATACCGAATCCACTGGTTAAGATTCTGCCGAATCCGAAACGGAATACCGAATCCTACTCCCATCCTCAGTCCATTAACACAGTAAAACACATCAATGAAGTAAACAACGTCCACAGCAGTGGATTTTTCATTTTATTTGATTTTAACTGTAAAAAAGAAAAAGAACAAGCAACATTATGCATTTTAACAGCGGTGATGTTGTATATTGTTTAGGGTCCTTGCCATCACGAGACAAATCGTTATTGCAAATTGAACATGTAGCTCGACTTGAATTTCCAGCTTTTGACTGAAAATACTACCAAACAACACTTTTTCTGCTCATGAGTTTCATTTTCACTTTCTCACAGCCTACGACATTCGAACGGTCCACTACTGTAACGAGTGGAAATAAGGTGTGGCCCCTTTAAGAGCTGCGCGCGCCATTGAACTGTCGGCAGTCTGTATTGTATGTGGCTCGATTCCCCATTTATGCGGGTTATTTCTGTTTGATGCTCATTTTTATCTTATTTTATTAATTATTTATAATATTATTTTATTTTATCCTGACCTAGACCCCTATATTTTTGTTTAAGAAAATAAGCATATTAACATGGTCAGGAGGAGGCCAGCTGCTGAGAATACACGTTCAGATGGGACAGACGTGCCCGGTATGCACAGATATTGTCGTGCCACATTTGCCAGCCTCGGAAATCTTCCTTCATTGACTTTCCACCATTCTGTGGGACTGGAATCAAGGAGTGGTGAGGGATCCATCAAAAACATGTCCACTTCCTTTTCTATGTCATCGTTGCTGCTGGTGGTGTAGTTTTCACCCAGTAGAAGAGTCATAGCAGAAGTGTGCCTCTGAAGTGCAGCTCCCTGGACTGGCACATCATCTCCAGTGGTGGCTTCATTTGTTGATGTGGAGCCCACATGTTCTGCCATAGCCAGTTGAGCAGTTTGGAATTAGCTGAGATCCTGCTTGCTGGGATCAGAAATCCCAGGTGCTTATGCCGAGGGTCCAGCATCGTTGCTATCATTGGTGTTGTTGATGTGAGGTCTTCAGACTCAACCTGTTAAAATTAAATAAAGGAGAAAGCTAGCATCAGAGTTTTATTTAATAAGGTTTGACATGACAAGGGTACAACTGCATTAAAATGCAGTTTACACTGTGACAATGTGTCAGTGATAAGTGATAAATTATTCACCCCATAATCTGTTAATATATATACAGACAGATGAAACTCCAAAAATTAAAATATTGTGCAGAAGTTATCATTTTGATTATGGCTTACAGCTTATGAAAACCCCAAATTCAAAATAAAAAAAAGGATTTTAAATACAGAAATGTCGGCCCTCTGAAAAGTATAATCATGCATATATAGTTATATATATTAGTTTCACCTTTTAATTTGAATTACTGAAATGCATAAACTTCAATTAAGAGTATAATTAATGACCATATCTTACCTTCATCCGTTCACCCAACGAAGTGCGCACTTTAGATTTGAATTGCGCCAGTCTGCTGCTGTCTCCATCTGCCGTCTTGAGATGCGTGTTGATCAGACTGAATGTGATGGAGTACGTGTTGGTGTTCCGAACCCGTGGTTTACATATGCACGTTTTAAAAGGGTTCAGCAACATAAAGGAGACGCAAGGCAAAGAGCAGTTTAACACATTTATTTTTAAGACTAATAAAGGACTGCACAAACTCACGTCTCTCAATCTCTCTCTTCTCACATGCAATACTCACATTTAACTTACCCTCAATTAAACATTTAGTTAACAGACACTAACAAATATAATAAAATAGTAGCACAGCACAAGGAACACAGCTTGTCTCGGTCATCAGTAGGCTAGGCATCTTGATGCGCACGGAGTTCCCCGTTGCGTGTCACACCCTCCTTCACACTCCACTTTTATGCTCAGCACAAGCCATCAGAGCAACGGACCACAGGTGCGCAAGGGCGGAGCCTACGCTCAGAAGGAAAGACTAATTAGAACACAACAAACACACACAGAACATACAAAAGGCAACACCCATAAGGCTGAGGCCGTAACACTTCCCCCCCTAAAGGAAGAATCAGATTTTTTTCTTCTCTCCCTCCTTAGAAGGGAAAAGAAAACTGATTCTGCATGAAAAGTCACACAGAAGTTCAAACTAATCCACGAGACAACGCGTCTGCAACCACGTTATCAGATCCCCTTTTATGGTGGATCTCTAAATTATACGGCTGAACCATTAAAGCCCAACGCATCAATCGCTGATTATGGTTGTACATTTTACTCAGAAACACGAGCGGATTGTGATCCGTGTAAACGATGACTGGAGAAGAACTAGACCCCACATAGACGTTAAAATGTTGTAGGGCTAACAACATAGCTAAAGTTTCTTTTTCAATCGTTGAATAATTCAACTGATGACGGTTAAACTTAGCTGAAAAATACGAGACTGGGTGGCCTATTTCATCAGCACCCTCCTGTAACAGGACAGCTCCCACTCCAACCGCGCTAGCGTCCACCTCAAGCTGGAACGGACGAGTCACATCTGGAGCGGACAGCACAGGGGCACTGCAAAGGAGAGATTTGGCAGAGAGAAATGCCTGCTGGCACTCGTTAGTCCAAGTGAAACAGACTTTAGGACTACACAACTTCGTTAAAGAGGCAACAACACTTGAGAAATTTTTACAGAAGCACCGATAGTACCCAACCATCCCCAGGAATCTACGTAATTCTCTCCTCGTAGTAGGTACTGGGTAGCTGAGGACAGCAGCCACTTTTCCGTCCAATGGCCGTACTTGACCGTTCCCCACCTGCTTTCCTAAGTAGGTGACAGAAGCCTTAACAAATTCACATTTCTTTAAATTTAATGTTAAGGAAGCAGCTTCTAATCGGCGAAACACATCATGCAATGTCAACATGTGTTCATCCCATTTAGACGAATAAATGACTACATCGTCCAGGTAGATATTGCAGTTAGGAACCTCGCCCAAAACGATAGACATTAAACGTTGAAACGTTGCTGGTGCGTTCCGAAGCCCGAAGGCCATACGAGTGTACTGCAGAAAAGCGTCAGGGGTTACGAACGCGGAGATCTTAGAAGCCCGCTCGGTTAGAGGCACCTGCCAATAACCTTTCAAAAGGTCTAACTTGGTAATGTATTTCGCACCCCCTAGACTGTCAATGCAATCGTCAATCCGTGGTAACGGAAAAGCATCAGCTACAGTGACGGAATTTACTTTCCTAAAATCGGTACAAAAACGTGAAGACCCATCAGCCTTTGGTACCAGAACACACGGCGAGCTCCATGGACTGTTACTCGAAACAGAAAAACCATTCTGCAATAAATACTCGTTAAAAAACCTCGTTTTTCATTGTTTCTCTCTTACTGACAGGGCAACGATAAGCATGTTGCTTGATTGGTAAAGCACTACCGATCTCGATGTCATGCTGGATGACATTAGTACCGAGAGGAACGTCATTGAACAAACTGGGAAAACTATTTATCAGCTTCATTACGTCTTCACGCTGTTCAGGCGATAGATAAGAAAGCTGAGCAGGAAGCGAAGACAACACTTCTGAATTTTCAAAACATCCTCCCTTTAAAGCTTCCACAGATACATTCAACCCGTCATCCTCAGTGTCGGTAGGCAAAGTGTAAGTTAGCAATGAAACGTGCTCAGCGGTTAACTCAGTCACTGGTGTACAAACTAAATTCTCAGTGTTCTCTTTTGGTTCAGCACGACATAAATATGGTTTCAGCATATTCACGTGACATAAGCGAGTTTTTCGCCTCCGTTCTGGTGTGTGTAAGATGTAATCAGTTTCACCCAACTTACTTTTGATCACGTAAGGACCAGAAAAACGCGCAGAGAGAGAAGATCCGGGAATAGGAAATAGCACTAGAACTTTATCTCCTGGCAGAAAATTACGCACAACTGCTTTTCGATCAAAATGTTTCTTCATTTTATTTTGTGAGAGAGAAAGTGCTTCCTTCGCCACAGTACAAGCATTGTGCAACCGTTCACGAGTACGTGATACAAAATCGAGGATGTTTATCTTTGCAGATAAACAGTCACAGAGGAATTCCTCCTTTAACATCTTCAAAGGACCACGAACATTATGGCCAAACACGAGCTCTGACGGGCTAAACCCAAGCGAGTCCTGTCGCGCCTCACGCACCGCAAATAACACTAATGGAACTCTATCGTCCCACTCGTTCCCAGTCTCTATACAATACTTGCGCAGCGCAGATTTTAATGTTTGGTGCCACCTCTCCAACGCTCCTTGTGACTCCGGGTGATAGGCACTTGATACAACGTGAGACACCCCAAGAGCCTTCAACGATGTACGAAATACGCGCGATAAAAAATTCGAACCCTGATCGGTTTGGACCGTTCTTGGTAGCCCGAAAGTTGTGAAGAATTTCGTTAAAGTTTTAGTTACTGTCTTAGCCGTAATATTTCGTAACGGGATGGCTTCTGGAAAACGTGTAGCGACGCACATGGTCATAAGCAGATATTGACAACCAGATTTAGCTCGAGGAAGTGGACCGACACAATCAACAAGAACACGCTCGAACGGTTCGCCAACTGCAGGAATAGGACAGAGAGGAGCAGGCGGTACTACTTGATTAGGTTTCCCACTGATCTGACAAATATGACAGGTTTTACAGTACCTCACGACATCAGATTTTAACCAGAAAAAATGCTGGAGCAATCGGTCATAGGTCTTAGTTATCCCGAGGTGTCCAGACCAAGGATGGTCATGGGCCAGACTTAAAACATGTGGGCGAAATGTTAAAGGAACCACAATCTGATGCACCGCATTCCAGTCTTCCTGCTGCTCAGGATTTAATGATCTACTCCAGGGATGGGCAACTTTGATGATAATGAGGGCCACAAATATTTTATCGTCACTATCAGAGGGCCAAATGTGACTGTGCACTTCCACCAATGGGATATTGGAAAATTAGAGGTACCATTTTAGAAGAAAACAATGTATGTAGGCCTATGTCTGTATTACAGACTCTGCTTAGTGAATCAACCTGCATGTCCATATTCAACTATTTTTTTCTGCTTCTTTTCATGAATTAATTTTTTACATAAACAAACAAAAACACATTACTGTGGCAAGAATAATTTTTATTATTATTCAAGTGCAAACATGTTGGGCTCTCAAAAAACAATGAATGATGGCACAAAACTGAAAAGTAGTCTATTAAGTGAAAAAACTTAATGGGATATTGGAAAATTAGAGCTACCATTTTAGAAGAACAAAACATATATTTGTCTGTAATACAGACTCTGTAATGTTTAGTGAACCAACCTGCATTTACATACTCTATTTTTTTCTGCTTCTATTCAATAATGAACTTTTAACATAAACAAACAAAACACATTACTGAGTAGCTAACTTTTTTTACATTTATCATTAATCCAGTGCAAACATTTTGGGCTCTCAGAAAAACATAAGCATACTTTCCACCATAGGCTATATCTCACCTACAGGGGGAAAAGTTTAAAGTTAATGAGATACTTGTGGTCTCTCCTGCTGGCGTACAATAGACTGGATGTCAATGTCAATGTTATTGCAACCAATCCTCATGAGCTGAAACAGAACGTCATCTCTGATCCTGTTTCTCTTTTTCGACTTTATATGTTTCATTGTGGAGAAGTTGCTCTCGCAAATGTACGTGCTCCCGAACATGCTGGCCATTGATAGTGCAAAATCCCTGAGAAGTGGAAAGCGGGACTCTGGTAGTAATCTCCAAAATGAAACTCCCCTCTCACTGCGCTTTGCTTGAAAAAACGGGTCTGACTGAATTTCGCAGAGTTCAAGCTGCAACTCGGAGGGTTGCTCGCTGACAGTAGCAGAGAGGGGGTCAGTGAATAACGCTATTCGTGGCTGCATGGCGTGGAAATCATGGAAGCGGCACTTAAACTGCTGCTGCAGTGTTTCCATGTCGGCTCTGTATTTGTGAAAAATGTTCTCGCATTCAGGGACATCTCTCCGCATCTCTTCACAAGCGGGAAAGTGTGCAAAATTTTGACGATTGGATGAAAATCCTTCTTTGAAAAGCTCTAATTTACACCGAAATGCATTCATGTGTGCGTAAAGGTACAGGCCTCGCCCCTGTAACTTTGTGTTCAGGTGATTGAGGTGTGAGGTAACGTCCGTAAGGAATGCCATATCGCAAAGAAACTCTGTGTCTCGGAGTTTTCGGATGTAGGCACTTGTATCGCCTCGAACACTGTCCTCCAAAAACACAGGAAGTTCGGTGCGCAACGCAAAAAAACGCTCCAGACACTTTCCTCGGCTCATCCATCTAATCTCGGTGTGCATTTGTAAATCCCCATACGCCGCGCTCACTTCATCCAAAAAAGCTACAAACCTCCTGTGACTGAGAGACCTATTCCCTCCTCGGATGAGATTTGTAACTTTAGTCACCAGATCCATAACGTGACTGAAGTTAAGTGTCTTGCACAGAGAGCCTCCTGTAGAATTAAAATAAAGATTAGATTCAGCGCTAAAATCTACACATCCTGTCATATTAATCTCATAAGGCCGCCCATATTCATAATCATAAAAAGTGAGCTGAAGATAAAACAACTCACCTGATGGATGATGCAGTGTAGTATAGGACAGTCCACCCCACTCTGTTGGAGGAGCCCGGCGAAACCATTGTGTTTTCCTTGCATCGCAGGTGCGCCATCAGTAACGGCGGCTGACAGCTTGTCAAAGCCACCACAGTACTCATTCACAGCACTGTTAACGGCGTGAAAAATATCCGTCCCTTTAGTAGTGTTGTGCAACGACACCAATTTTAAAAGTTCTTCGTGTACAACAAATGAACTGTCAATCGTTCTAGTGAAAATCAGCAGCTGGCTAACATCCATCACATCGGTGCTCTCATCCAATGCTAATGAGAAGTATTTGCAGTCGTGCATTAATTGTTTCAGTTTGCCATTGACGTGATTATGGATGTCAAAAATTCTGCGTGTCACTGTGCAACGGGACAAGGAGACAGTTTCAAAGTTTTTAGCCATATCCTCGTCTCCAAACAATTTGGCCATTTCTATTGCACACTTCTTCACCATTTTCGCCATCTGACAAGGGCTTCTTGGCTTTAGCTAGCTCCAGCGCCACAGAGTAAGACGCCTTGAGGGCAGACTCCTGTGTGGATGTTATTCTGGTAAAAATACTCTGTTGTTTATTGAGCTTCACTTTCAGGTCCGCTATAACAGCGGCCCTAGCAGCTCCGGTGTACTTTCCATATTTGTCCCTGTGTGTGGTATTGTAATGTCGACTTAAGTTGAAATCTTTAAATACTGATCTTGTTTCCAAACACACTAAACACATAGGTCTACCTTTAAATTCTGTAAACAGATAATCTGTTTCCCATCTCGTCTGAAAAAGTACGATTCTCTTGATCCAGTTTTCTTTTTTACCTCTCACGGACATGGTTCTCACTCTTCATCGTTGACTGTAGTGAAGCAGGTCCGACTAAGTGTTTTGCATGGGAGGCGCCCTCTATCGGTAGACTGTATCATTACCATTTGGAATTTCTTCAGATGCGGTGAAACCATTATTTCTATGGTAGAATTTAATGCTTTACTCTGTATAAGGTAAGATCTGTTATACGTTTTCCCCAATATCTGTTTGTTTTATGTTTGATGTTAAATGTCATTGTAAACTTTCAAAGTAAAAAAAAAAAAAAAAAAATTCTATGGTATTTGAAAATTGACCCCGCGGGCCGCACTGAGTGAGGAGGCGGGGCCGCCAGTTGCCCATCTCTGATCTACTCCATTTACGCATGAGCACATTATCGTTCCAGTAAAACTGGTGGTTACGCTGCGACATCTTGTCATTTTCAGCACTCGCACGACATCCGTCTAATGATAAATCAGTTTGTTGAGCTTCAATCAGAGCTTCACGTGACACACGCAAATCAGCAGTAAGATCGAAACAAACAGATGACCTTAAAGTTGTTTCAGACAAATCTGGAAAGTCAGGAAGAATATCAGTTTTCAAAATCGTTAAAAAGACAGAATCGCAGAGAGAATTACTTTCCTGAATGTCACGAGTTGCTTGTGCTCTCGTCACAACAGCACTAAACACATTTGGCATATTTTTAGCAAGTACGTCAGCCTGCGAATCATTACACGGAACATCAATCACTTTTGCTACCGGCATCACCTTACCTCCAGCTATGTCATTACCCATGATAAAATCCACCCCTTTCACAGGTAAAGAGGGACGAACTGCAACCTCAAAACACCCAGATGCTAAATCAGAAGAAACGTATACGTGATGAAGAGGAACAGGCACAAAACCCATTTCAATACCCTGCACAATTGCGCTGGTATTACACGCCGAGTCAGCACAAAAATTCAGAACGTCTGATAATATAAAGGACTGAGATCCTCCTGTGTCACGGAGAATTCTTACTGGTTTTCGAATTTCGTTCTTCTCATCTAACGACACAAATCCATCAAAAATGAACGGCTGAAAACAGCTATCAGGTGTCCGCGGGAGAAAACTGACATCGACGGAGACAAAGTTTTCACTAACACAGAACCTCGAGTGTGAAAGGATGAGGAATCTTGTCGCTCTTCTTTTCGTTTCAAAGTACGACACTCGGACATAATATGCCCTATTTTGGGACAGTAGCTGCACTCTCGATTAGGTTTCGGACTAGTAGGAACCCATTTAGTTCTTGAATCAGAAAAATTTACATTTTCTTTTAATGAGGAACCTTCAGAGTCAGACGAACGCTTAAAAAACACAGTTTTGTGCATCAATGCATACTCGTCAGCTAACACGGCAGCCTGTTGTACAGTGCTGACTTTTTGTTCGTTTAAATACAACGCAGTACGTTCTGGAACACAATTTTTAAATTCTTCGATCAACAACAGTTCTCGCAAAGAGTTTTAATCAGTTACCTTGCACGCTTTGATCCACCGATCAAATAAGATGCCCTTCTCACGAACAAACTCGACATAAGTTTGAGACGTGCCTTTTTTGGTGGTACGAAATCGTTGTCGATAGTGCTCAGGAACTAATTCATATGCTCGTAAAATCGCAGTTTTCACGGCATCATACTGTACGCTTTCCTCTAACGAGAGAGATGCACACACCTCTTGTGCCTTACCCGAAAGTTTGCATTGTAACATTAGTGCCCAAACCTCGTTTGGCCATCTTAATGCAACAGCAACTCGTTCAAAAGCTTGAAAATACGCTTCAACTTCCTTCTCACGGAAGGGTGGAACGATAGAAATATTTTTAGCCACATCAAAATGTGTTGAAAACGGCGCTACAATCTCAGATACAGAATCAGACGGCACAGAATTAATACCCGAATTTGATGGACCAGCCGGTGTCTCAAACCTACTCTCCAGACTAACGTTAGATGTTTTAGCAACAGATTTTTTAGATAACTCTGGAGCAGCCTGCAGCTCTAACTCTCGCAGTCGTACTTTCGTATCGGCATCAATTCGGTACATTTCAATCTGACGATTCAAATCATCTTGTCTCGCCTGAGCTCTATCCTGAGTCTCTAGTTGTAACCGTGCTAAGCGTAATTTTAAACTTGAATCTGAATTTAAATGTGGTGATGCCTCTGTGGAAAGTGAAAGAGGTTCGAATTTAGGCATTGAAAAAGACGGACCTACCTCCCCGCCAACCACAGTCACTGGAGTCACTGGAGCACCACTTGACAGCCGTAAAGGTAAACTCTCTGCAGCTGGAGCCACCAACTCTGCTGATGAAACAGTCTCAGAAGGAAATACCCCCTTAGTAATCAAACTAGCCACTAAACAAGCTTTTAATTCTGCTTTACGTAGTGTTCTGGAGATAGAAATCTCATAATGTTGAGCAATAAGAAATAAATAATTTTTTCGACATGTCTCTAATACTTCAACACTAGGTTGATCCATAAATTGATCTAATTCAAACGTTGCCATCTTTAAAAGAAACGAACGCAAAAGCAATCAGGATAATCCAACACTCTCTGGACCTACTTACCTAACCAATAATCTATCTATACCTACCTAGTCTTCAGAGGGTACCGATTAAGAGATCGCTCCCTCCCCCGGAATACCTCCAAAAACAACAAACTAAAATAACAAAGAAAAACAATAAACAGTAAACCGTCGTCAGGACTGGCGCTAAGCACAGCTCTGCTGGCTTACTCTGTCTAACCAGAGAATGTGGATCACCAGAATCAAATTATCAAATTAGATCAATCAAATACTAGCTACTATTCGGATAAAATCCCGGACGAGCCCCCATTTATGTTACGAACCCGTGGTTTACATATGCTCGTTTTAAAAGGGTTCAGCAACATAAAGGAGACGCAAGGCAAAGAGCAGTTTAACACATTTATTTTTAAGACTAATAAAGGACTGCACAAACTCACGTCTCTCAATCTCTCTCTTCTCACATGCAATACTCACATTTAACTTACCCTCAATTAAACATTTAGTTAACAGACACTAACAAATATAATAAAATAGTAGCACAGCACAAGGAACACAGCTTGTCTCGGTCAGTAGGCTAGGCATCTTGATGCGCACGGAGTTCCCCGTTGCGTGTCACACCCTCCTTCACACTCCACTTTTATGCTCAGCACAAGCCATCAGAGCAATGGACCACAGGTGCGCAAGGGCGGAGCCTACGCTCAGAAAGAAAGACTAATTAGAACACAACAAACACACACAGAACATACAAAAGGCAACACCCATAAGGCTGAGGCCGTAACAGTTGGATATGGATACTTCAGTATCTGCAGACATGACAGTAGTTGCACATTTGAGAGCCTCCAGTGCTGGCGCTATGTCCTCCATCAGCTGCCAGAAGTCATCTCTCAACTCCAGCGTCCTCGCGTCTGTAAGCTTGGTCTCTGCGCGGTCTGATAGTACAGCACACACGGCCCATCGCTGTTCTACGAGTCTACCAAACATATCATGTACAGAGTTCCACCTGGTTTTACAGGACTGAATGAGCCGATGAGCTGGTAGCTGCATTTGTTTTTGTTTTGTTTCTAGCGCTTTCGTTGCTGGTGTGCTGTGGTTGAAGTGTTTGACCAACCTGCCAGCAGCTGCAATTACTCGGCTGACACCAGCAGCAGCGAATCCGTCGTTGACGGCCAGATTTAACGTATGTGCAAAGCAAGAAACTGATTTCCAACTGACTCGTGCGGGGTTGTTTGCTGAGACAATGTTCCGAGCGTTGTCATGCACACAGGCTATTACACGCCCGGTGAGTCCCCATGACTCCACAGACTGGTTGAGTTTGTCAGCTAAATTTTTAGCTGTATGTCTCTCTGATAGGCTCTCCGTGAGAAGGACTGCTGACTTTACCTGCCAGTTGTTTTCAATGTAGTGACAAGTGATTGTAATGTAGCTTTCTGTAGTCAGTGCCGTCCAACAATCCGTCGTCAGAGCCACATTAGCCGCGGCTACCTGTGTTTTTAGCTCAGCCTTCTCGTTTTTGTAGCGTGCTTCCAAGTGGGTAGTTATGGTCGTTCGAGAAGGGATATTATATCCTGGCTCCATGAAGTGTATTAACTCCCGAAATCCCTCACCATCAGTGGTGCTAACTGGCATCATATCTTTTTCGATCATGCCGCAAATCCTCTGAGTAATGCCCTCTGCTTTTCTGTGGTCACATACTCGCCTTCCCATCACAGCAGCGATTGTAGGTTGTGAAGGCGACAGACTACCTCCCTGCAACACGGCTGCATGCAAGTTATTAATGTGGTATCTTAGCGAACTCGTAGAGCTTTTGTACTTAATGACAGTACCGCAGAGTTTACATTGGGCGTCTTTGTCATCATTAATTAATTTGAAATGCTCCCACACTCCACTCCGTTTTGTCCGCCTCATGTTTGGTTTATTTTTTTGCCGCCTCCCCCGGGTGTCTCGTGTCACGTTCGCATTCAATTAACCGACAATTAATTTAATTGAGTAAATTATTTTCGACAATTAATCGATAATCGATTAACCGTTTGCATCCCTAGTTCCCACTCACACAACTCGCCCAGAACCGTAGCTTCTTTATCATGGCCTCAATCCTGTCTTGTGTGTTGAACACAGTTACACTGACTCCCTGCAGACTTAGATTGAGTTCATTCAGAGCTGAGAAGATGTCCGCTAGATAGGCGAGCCTTTTCGGAAAATGTTCGTCATGCATACTGGAGGCCAAATGAAACAAATTCTCCTTAAAAAACTGCTGCAATTCGTGCCGGAGTTTAAAGAGGCTTGTCAGCACTTTGCCGCGGGACAGCCAACGCACCTCTGTGTGCAGCAGCAGTGATTTGTGTTGGTTGCCCATCTCATTACATAACAGTGTGAATATTCGTGAAATTGGCGGACGAGCTTTAATGAAGTTCACCAGTTTGACTGCGTCGTTCAGCACTGCAAGTAGATCAGCTGGCATGTTTTTGGCTGCGAGGGCCTCTCTGTGAATACTGCAGTGTAACCAGCTGATGGATGGGCAGACTCTCCTAATATGAGCTATAAGCCCCGTGTGTTTCCCCGTCATTGATTTTGCCCCGCCTGTGCAAATTCCCACACAGCGCTCCCAGTCGATCCCATTGGTCCTCATAAAAAAGTCAATTAAATTGAAGATGTCCTGTCCTGTTGTTCGGGTAGCAAGGGGCCGACAGAACAAAAAATCTTCTTGTACCGTTCCTTCAAAAATGTAACGGACATACAGAAGAAGATTGGCCAGATTTGCAACATCTGTAGACTCGTCTACTTGCAGAGAATAAAACTCACTTTTCTTCACACGGCTGACTAGTGTAGCCAGGATGTCTTCAGACATGGCATCAATGCGGCGCGACACAGTGTTATTGGACGTCCAACTTTTTTGCCACTTTCTCTCCAATCATACACTCCACCATCTCTTTGGCCGCTGGCAAACACACGTCTTCGGCAATTGTGTGCGGCAGCCCCTTTCTCCCTACTCTGTAACTGAGCAGATATGAAGCCCGTAATGCGTTTTTCGTAGACCCAACGCATGAATGAAACTAGGGATGGGCATTCGATTAAATTTTCTTAGTCGATCGTCGGGAGAATTAACGATAGAGTATCGATTAATCGTTAATATTTTTATATTAAAATGTATTATTTATTTAACTTTTTATAAATGAAAAATGCAATGAAAATACAGCGTGTTTTTCCTCGATGAGATCTTTATCACAAGAAGATCAACTTGTGGCAGTTAAACTGGACGTTTGGTTAGGCTAAACTTGAAGATATAGGCATATGCGCTGCGGTGCTCAAAGCAGTGGAACCGCAGCTGCGAGCCGGCATTCTTAAACGGAGACCCTCGTTTGTTCCAAAATAATAAATAAGTAAAAAAAGAATCATGTTAAATAGAGCTGTAACGATACGCGATATAAAATCGAAATCGCGATAGACCTACTCAGATCCACGAACCTGTGCCGCGGTGTGGGAAGGAATCATGACACACCCCTTCCAACTCCCAGAGTTATCCTTCCCGTCCAGATCCAATGCTACTGTCACAGGTCAGGGGGGTCAAGCCAGACTGCACCCACCCCTGAAACCCAGGACCACCTCGAGGAGCGTACCAGAAAAACCAGACAGACGAGAGAGTAAAAGTTGACAAGATTTATTTAGTTCAAATCAATTAAAAGTCTCAATGCTAATTCTGTATCTCCCGACCAGAACGAGATCGGACCTCGGACGCCGGGAGGGCGTGGAGTTCTCTTCGGCAACTCGTGCCTGTGCGTGGCCGGTAAGGGAAAAGAGGAGTCGGCCACCCGTCCACTAAGTGGGGGAGTATCCTGGTAAGTAGAACTTGTAGTTGCTTTAGTCAAGATGATGCAAGGAATATTTCTTATGTCCACCTCTCTTCACAGCGACATCACATACGGCGTTGGCCAGGAGGGTCCTTCAATCTGCACAGCAGGGTAAGTAGTTCAACAACAGGTATATGTTCTTGGAATGAGTGATGGGGCTTACGGCTGGAAGATGCTTCGGTCCAGACGGGGAAAGGAATAACTCTGATGTCCACCTCTCTTCACAGCGACATCTCATACGGCACTTGGCCAGGAGGATCCTTCAATCTGCACAGCAGAGTAAGTAATTCAACAACAGGTTCCTTTCCTCGTCTGGATCGAAGCATCTTCCAGCCGTAAGCCCGGAAGATGCTTCGATCCAGACGAGGAAAGGAATAACTCTGACGTCCACCTCTCTTCACAGCGACATCACATACGGCGCTTGGCCAGGAGGATCCTTCAATCTGCACAGCAGGGTAAGTTAATACATGTACACACAATCTTCCAGCAGGTAGGGAGAATCTTCACACTGAACGCCTGGGTTTTTACTGGAACAGACAGCATAAAACTTCAAGCAGAGATAAACAGTTCTCACATGTGCTGCCGGGGACAGAGTCGCAAGCTGAGCGGGGCTTTCCCTGGAACAGACAGCATAAAAACTTCAAGCAGAGGCAAACAGTTCTCACGTGTAGTGTGCACACGGGGGCTTTTTCTTCTGACATCCAACAGGTGACTACAGTCGATCTTACTAGGCTCTTATGATGAACGGTAGACCAGCATGACACATGGGGAGTGCACGGCGATAAAAGATATATCTTCCACACACACACGACAGTCCAACTCCAAACATGCAACGTGATGGGAAACGTCAATTCCAGCACTACAAATCCACTCTTCAAGTGTAAAATAAGGCCAACACTCACCCAGAGGTCCCGATCTGAAGAGCCAATGATAGTCAGAGTTGGGACAGATGTGGTGAATAATTTCCTCACCACTACAAGCGGGCTTCACTTCGCTGTTTCCAATGGTCAAGTAAGAGGCAAGAGATCGACAAAGAATCAGTATATTTTACTCAGTGCGATGTATACAACGTGATCCAAGCACTCCAAACCAGTATCCAATTTAGTGTAGAAAACATGCGTTTATGAGATTCAATTTGTCAATCACTCATCTCACTCTTTTCCAGTCCAGGCGACGAATTCCACTCCTCAAAACTGCCCTCGGGTCCCACAAGCAACACTCCTCTTATTTCACAATGATCCTTCAGCTGCAACACTCTACAAACATTTCCCAACGGGAGAGAACCACACCAGATCGACGGGGGAAGACAAAGAAACAACAAGCCAACACGGAGAGAGAACACACAGCCTTCTCTTCCCCTTGTGTTTTATCCTCTCCAAACGCTGGCACCACCTCAATCAGACACTCAGAGTGAAGTCCCCACACCTGTTGTCAATCTGCCGTTTAGTTGTCATGACGACAGACACACACACAAGCCCGGGGACAGTGTTACACTAAAAGTGCCCCGGCGGGAACACTTCTCCGGTGGGAATAGTTCCGGGGATTATTTGTCACCCCCGTGACACTACCACATCTTTAAATTAATATTTGAAGTTAACATTATAAAATACGTAGACCTACACAAACCACAAAACTAGTTGAGGATAAATTATTTATAATTGGGCAATTCCAGCGTTATGGACGTGATATTTGGAGTCAAAACTTGAAATATAAATTCTCAGAAAATGCATTTAATATATTGAAACTTCTGTTTATATAGCATACTCCTTAATAAAGGAGTCCAGCCTAGGTTGGCTCTCCACAGAACATAAAATATTCATTTTATTTTATTTTTCGTGTTCGCATGTATGAGGAAGAAACAATGTTACGGACGTGACAGTTCCCTGAAAGACTGCTTTAAAACTTTCACAGACCTCAAACAGAAAGCACAAAGCCTTTCTTTAAAGTGAATTTCGTTTTTGTATTAATTGTATCTTAATTTTAATCGATGTTTCATCAACAAATTATTACCTGGATTTAATAAATAATAAGTAAACATAGCAGACAATAGATAGCCTAATCACGACACGGAGGCCCCGGCGCCTGAAGTGCAGCTCGTCTCATAAATGAACCGAAACTCAGCACAGCCTCACAGACCTGAGAAATATATCTATTATCTACAGAACGCTTGAAATCTCTACTTTTAAACAGAACAATTCAAAACGAAAAAAACACTATGTAATCCGAATGAAATGTGCGTTTCTCTCCGGCGCGTTCACTACTGTGGAGATCACGAGTCAGCGTCAACTTCATCTTTGCAGCCGACACAGAAAACACTTGTTTATTAATAAACAATTAAAATGTATCCTTGCTATATTTTACATATTCATAATCATTACTTTTGCCAGTTCTTTGTGACAGCTTTTAGGTGCTTTATTGGCAGCGCTACCCTTACATGTTAGCATGTCATGAACGCGTCACCACTGCATCAGCACCGAAAACATGGAGATTTTTTTAGACAATAATCGCACAACCTATTCAATATTCTATAATTAAATAGGCTACTCAGTGACTCATCCCAACCAAATATAAAAAAAAATGTTTACTTTACGTAACATAGGCTACTTTTTTTTTTTTACATGTTACGTGTCATGTGACTATACCTTTCCATGTGATGCGAGTCTGTTATAGCGAACTCACATACAACTTCTGCTCCAGTCTACTGATTTTTGTTGAGAAAGATAAGCATGTTGACATGATCTGGGGTCAGACGCGGCCGCAACCTGTGACCGTCAGTCCAGCCGCCGAAAACACCTATAGGCTACTGTCTATGGAAAACACCCGCTCTAAGGGGACTGACGTTGCCGCGATGCACAGTTACCTCTGCGCTAACTTGGCCAGCCCGGGCCGTGACCTCTTCATGACTCTTCTTTATAAACCAAAACGGAAACTCGCAGGTAATATGGCGCAAAATGTTGAATTGCTGCCACACAGCGAAATTCACTACGCATCGCAACCTGCATTATGGCCTAGTTTAATCGATAACAAATGAACGTGATCGACGAAATTCTTAATGATCAATAATCGATCGTCGATTAATCATGCCCATCCCTAAATGAAACTGCATTTTTTTTGTTTGGCTTTTCTGCAACTCCAACTTTGCTTTAAAAAATGTAAGGGGCTTTTGACTTAAATTGCCATGTTTCGTGTGCAGGTGACGACGGAGATAAGACCGCTTCAGACAGCTGTTTGCTAGAACTTCACTGCACAACACGCACTGAGGCTTCGGGCAATCTGTATCGCCGATCCAAGTGAAGCCCAGACCCAGATAATTGTCATCATATTTCCTTCTTTTTTTCCCCGTCTGGTGTTCATCCTCATCACCTCTTTTTTGCCATCTCCTTCCCTCCTCTTCAGTTTTCTCCGGTGCATCTTCTGACTCCCGCTCATTTTCTTTCTCTATTCTCTCCGTCTCTGTTGCCTCCAAATCCTCACTCTCTCTTGGTCCCTCTCCTCCTTCGTGACTAACAACTTTATCATAAGACGTCCCACTTGGCAGTTTGCCTGATTTCAGCCAGTTAAGCATATTTATAATATATAAATGGAATGAATGAAATGAGTTGGCACGCATATAGCCTAGCCTGCAGTGCATAAAAGAAGAGCAGTTTATTCGTTTTTGATAGAAACGTAGAAGAAGACAGCTGCTGTCTTCTTCTACGTTTCTATTGTAAGGTTGGAAATAATCCAAGATTATTTCAAAGCAACAAAGACATTTGCTTTTCACTCAGACATTTTCAGCACAGCAGTGCTGATAGTGATCTAGGCCTGTAGGCCAGAGGTTTGGGACAATAGGGAAGTTGTGATCATCTGATTGGTCAGTTTTGAATATCTCACACCTGGGTGTTAGTGACATGGTCGGGGGAAAATGACAAAAGGGGTTTGTAACAGGGGTTCTGTCTTTTTTCTTGGGATGCTGAGCTGGTCTTCCTTTGTCTCTCTCTTTCTCTTTCTCTCTCTCGTTCTCTCTCTCAGGTAACATTGTACATTTATCCTGGGTACAAATGGTTTAAATTATCATTACATTACATCCATGTTGTAACTATTTTAGGTGTAAACATAACCTTATTTCACATTGAACCTTTTTAATTCATGGAGTCAGGTTAAAACGAGATAATTGCATATAAGAACATGTGTCTTATTTAACCAAATTACTTTGAGATGCTGGAAAGACGGAAAAATGGACACCTCGAAGGGCATTAATCCGCTTATACCATGGTCACTTGCCAAATAACACATTTTTAAAACATTAGTTTATATTTTAATTAGTTTTACAATCGAAATCTAAAGTTACAAGTTACAAACAATAACTTGGTTTCCTTGGTTACGCCTGACGGATTATTTAGGTGTCCTCTATCACTTTTTAACGGACACCCTGCAGCCAATCAGAATCGAGTATTCACCCAGACCATGGTATAATAACAATTATACTTTAGGGTCACCGTTAAACAAAATCATTACAGTAATCTTCTAAAAGATAAATAGATTATACGAATGTATTAAAACTTTAAAGATTTAATTTAAACAATCTTTTCAGTTTAAAAGATCATATTTAAACTTTTACAATTATGCTTTGAAATAAATTTAGTATGAACAAAACTTTGGCTCTGGAAAGGTGTTAGCAGACTAACATTACATGATGCACAGAGGCTCATCTGCTCTGTCACCCTATATCCTGAAGCTAACATTATCTACTTTTGAGACAGTGTAAGCTCATTCATGAACCACTCAGTGCTTTTATATTATATTGTTTTGTTTATCTAAAACTAAAACAGTAGTTTTTTTATTTTATAACCATATCATTTATACACAGAACAGTATGTTTTCAACTTTAGTTTAATTTGCAATATATTTATTTTAAAGGATAGATTGTTTTTGCGTGACACACTTACACAGTCTTTTTCTTCTCACTTTCCACAGGAACCCACAATGTGCTCTGGAATGCGGAGGAGATGATGACACATATCCCATTACAGCGCCTTCAAACTTTCTGTCATTCAAACACCCGGCTAAATCACATGATCTAGAGCTAAAAAGGTTAAAAGTCAAAAACTAACTGTCAAAACCACATGATCAAAGACTAGCAAGGTCAATAGGGCTAACCATAACAACATATGCCGGAAAGACAACGGGAGGTCAACCTGTCAAAACTTATGATCGAAGGGATAGATAGGGCCAATAGGTCAATCCATAACAATAGAGGCCGGAAGGACAACCGGAAGGGCAACAGGAAGGTCAAGGTCAACCGGAAGCCATCAATCATTTTGACACATGGTGTCTGGTATTAACTACTTATGACCTCCCAGTTAGAACTGGATCTAAATTTACAATACAATTGTCAGATTAGATTCCATCCATCTCCTAGGCATGAACACTGAACACACCTCCATTACCATTCCCTCAGGCCATCTTCACCCGGAATAGATCAAGTCTTTCCAGGCTGAACACTACACATAAGAAGATAAAGATCCCATGATGACAGTACACTCTACTAACTCATGGGAAAACACTGTAACGTACACATGAATGGCTACAGTCACAAATTGATAATGCAAATTCTAAAGCAGAGGCAGACCTGCTATTAAAATTAAAAAGTGTTTAACTGATTGTTATTGGTGTGGTTGGAAAATCATATGGCCCATGATTTCTCAACAATGCCTCGAATAACAGACACATTATTAAAAAAAACTAGATCTGAAGTGTGAACGCTTCAATCAATTACAAAAAATTACAATTCAACCCTGTCCTGTGACTTAGCCAGACACACACACACACACACACACCAAACTGTTGTATGACTAAACACACACACACAAACACAGTGTTACAAGGAATGAACAATAATGAACAATCTCCATTCTTGTATCATGCCAAAGCCACTTAGATTGGCATAGGTGGCTTGCATTGGAAGATTACTGAACAAACAATGATTATTATATATGTATTTATTCATGATTTTTGATTGAATATTATTATTGATATTACATGAATTATTGTTGCATATACCCTGCATATTTGTATTTTGACCTACAACACTTTCTTCTCTATTCTAACTTAAAAAAATAAATAAAAAAATTGCGTTGGATTGTACTGTGAAGGGTCATAGCACTTACATACGGTTGTCCTACTGCTAGTTTAATTGCTACTATATTGTTTCTCATTTGTAAGTTGCTTTGGATTTTTGCCAGAGACAAATTTTAATCTGACCATATCAATCCTTTGACCAATGACAAATGCCATGTGTCTACTTTTGCTGTTTGTTGTGTTGGATGATCACAGGATCACTGCTACCGAAGGTCATGTCCTGTGTCCTGGTTCAGAAAGAGACTGCTGCCAGATTGCTGTCCCACTCGTTTGCTCCCAGACTCAGTGCCTGTTCTTGTGGAGGTGTGAAGTGTGTGATGGAAGAATTGCACATCTATGAACGGTGAAAGACCATTTGATGGAGTCTCCTCATGCAGGGCTGGATGGTGAACTAAGACTGAACACTGACAAACTGTTATTGCTACAAAGCCTGGACGAAAAGTCTGAAGATGCAACTGCACAAAACAGAAAGCATGTCTCTATGGATTGTGCCACCTTTGAATTCCATGCGTGTGTTGCCAATGGTGCCAAACGGCGGACTGTAAGGTTGGAAATAATCCAAGATTATTTCAAAGCAACAAAGAATGTTGATAGTGCACAGCAGTGCTGATAGTGATCTAGGCCTGTAGGCCAGAGGTTTGGGACAATAGGGAAGTTGTGATAATCTGATTGGTCAGTTTTGAATATCTCACACCTGGGTGTTAGTGACATGGTCGGGGGAAAATGACAAAAGGGGTTTGTAACGGGGGTTCTGTCTTTTTTCTTGGGATGCTGAGCTGGTCTTGAGAGAGAGGCTCTCTGTCTTTGTCTCCCTCCCTCGCTCTCTGTCTTTGTCTCCCTCTCTCTCTCTTTCTCTCTCAGGTAACATTTATCCTCTGTACAAATGGTTTAAATTATCATTACATTACATCCATGTTGTAACTATTTTAGGTGTAAACATAACCTTATTTCACATTGAACCTTTTTAATTCATGGAGTCAGATTAAAACGAGATAATTGCATATAAGAACATGTGTCTTATTTAACCAAATTACTTTGAGATGCTGGAAAGACGGAACGCGCAAGAAACCTTCCCCGTATTATTGGAAACCCTCATTGGACCAATATAGCGCAGCTTACACTATCAAAAACTAATAAATTATAGGTTTTTTATTTTAAATAAAAGTGATTATAAAGGAAATGTTTACTGTTAATGTTTTTTATTGTATGGAAACATCCCACTTAAAAAAACAGACCGCCATTACATTTTTCCTCTCACGCACCCCCTGGTGGCAGCTCGCGTACCTCACTTTGGGAATCCCTGAGAGTCACGCACGTAAACAGCTACGTTGCCATAGTAGAAATGCAATGCGCCATAGACGTTGCCACAACACAAATGTGTTTCGTTGGTGCTCTCTCTGGTTCAGCGACACCAGGAAGAAGATCCTGAAGAAGACATTCAGGAAGAAGATCGCGTGAGTGTTTGAATCGAGATCTTTTAAAAATGAATCATGCTGCTGTACTGTCTTATACTCTCTCTCTCTCTGCATTGATATCTGACGCAAAGCGTATATGAGTAGCGCGAGGGCTTTTCAGTGCATTACTATATTAATATTCAATGAGGTGAGTCATCGCTATTAAAGTATAAGCTCCCAGAACTTCGCCCACACATCGCACCAGAACCGTTTTCGGAACCAAACATAGGAATTTCGGAGTTCCAGTCTTTAAAAAAACACACAAAAAAACACACTACCTGTTCAGGATTAGACTACTCGTAATTCTCTGTGCAGGAAAAACCTCCATAAGTCCATACTCTTTATTTGCATGAAAGGTCAAATGCAAAAGAGATGCAAAGAATAGGCTAACTTTATGTACTTTCGCTTTGGTTTCCTTATTATTTTAGCAGACTATAAAGCTCAGAACACAGTATACAGGATCTAATGTCAGAACTCTCATCGGAGCTTATAAGCCGAATCGACAGCAGTGTCCTGTTCCACAGACATTATCCTGAGACATACAAGGTAACACTACCCTCAAATTATTATGGTTCTTGACTTTCGTTAAAATTTTAAAACATAACTGTTAACCCTTTATGGTTCGGAGCTGCCATATGGCAAAAATTAATTTCTACTAATTTCCTTGTTATTCAGAAAAAAGCACAATATATTGCACCTATGGGAATTAAAAGGGCAGGCCTTAACCAATGATGTGCTGTTTTCAAGTCACATGACATTTACCTGTGCCTCTAAAACTCTTTTTCCCACTGTCACCCTCACAGTGAAGACTGTTGAAGGGCTACAGAAATTGCTCTATTAACCTAATTTCTAAACATCTCTTCTCAAGGGGGATTTTATTTTTATTTTTTGCAGCATCTTTGGTAAGTAAATTAGATGTATTTGATTTACAAATCAACTTTGTCTAACAGTTTTACTGCATAGAGGGATAATAGCAATTTGTTTTTCAGTTAGTTGTGTTAATCATATCTGTAATAAATAATTAAAAGATACGTAAAAAAAAAAGTTTTATAATGAAACAATGTTGAAGTAAAAAGTGTTACAGTCATTCCAGGTCTCCTCTAAATATCTAATATAGAAACCTTTTTCTTTTATAACGCTTTTGTAAAACTTGAGAAATTAGAAAATGCCGGGTAGTCTGGTTGAGGATCGACCACTCCCTGAGAAGACAAAGGACCTTTCTGGAAATTAACATATGAACTCTCTCTTGTGAAGTTAGCATCACCATTTGAGACGAAAATCTCACCTCAGAATACATATTTTTCCCTCTTCCCTTTGAAATGTCTCAGTGCGACTGATACAAATGTCTCATTCCCAGGGAAATAAACCAAAAGGTAATTACCGGTAGTTATTAAGAGTTTTAGGGATAACCAGTGCACAAAGGAGGGTGTGTCTTCCAGGCAAATGGCATTCTGCTCCCAAAAGGTGTAAACTCTGAATGCAAATTCCTTTTTTTAGCAAATGTTTCTGTCTGTATAATGAAATGCAGCAAGAGGCTCGGGGCGATTCTGTAAGCAAAACACTTCGCATCATGTATTTTATAATGTCAAGGTATTGCATCTTCTCTCTTTATTCCATATTATTTATACAGTCACTTGTATCTATTATCTTTGAACTGATTATGAAATTGGCATGATACATTTACCTAAAATAATAAATTGTAAACATTTGATTTTATTCTAACTGACTATGACAGTATTTTCAGTAAAGAGTTAAAAAGAATAGTCAAACATTCGCTCACATTTAATGATGCACAGATATCGTTAAAACCTTTTCATTTATGGAGTCAGATGAAATAATGTGTTAATACATGAGAAAATGTATTACATTTAATCAAATTACTTTGCCACGAGGAAAGACACTAACGCGTAATCCTTCACCCGCTAATTGGATGCCTCCATTGGGCCGATTGAGTCGGGCTTACAGTTTAATAAAGAATCCTTGCAGGATAATTGAATAAAATATCCTGCTAAATTAATAAAACATTTTAAATGTTAATGATTTTCCACTTCTGATATAAAAAGCAGCATGTTAACAGTGGGGACCATAAAGCTGGTTAAAAAATCTAGACCTGCCTGATCTGAGTGTTTGTCATTTCTCCTTCAGGACTTTCCATCAATCTCACAATGGCCAGACAAGGTATGAAAGTTTCTAAAAAATGTTTTATAATTGTGTGTTTGCTTTACATCCAGTGATTGAGGAAATATGATGATTGGAGTAAATTCTCTCATAGGTACTAAAAGAAAGCATGATCATGAATCATCCGACTCGAGCATTGAGTCACCGTGGACAACAGGCAAGTCAAATCTGAATCTGTCCACCTTTAATTTAATTTAGTGACAAAGCTAAAGAGCAAATTTAAAGGCGTTTTATCAGACTTTTTATTATTTAACTGGATGCTATCTTCTTTCTTTTTCTGAGATTTCTTATCAATAAAAGCCATATGACTGAACAATATTTATATTATAATTTCTTGCAGTAAACCGGGTCTCAGGGTCATTCAGTCTGGACTTTGTTTTGACTTTGCACCATTTCCCTACATGTGTTTGTTGTCATGTTTACAGATTTAATTAGTCATTTCATTCAGCTGTGTTGCCACAAATCACCTTGTTTGCACAGTGTACTTAAAATCCCCCTGTAGTCAATAATTTTATCCTTTAAAACACATCTTTGATCACCATAGTGACACATTCAAATGTTTTTTTCCTGTGATTTCTTTTTTTAATGCCTTAAAATAACTTGAATGTAGCTCTACACCCTTGCTTCATTGAGTATACCCGGTGTCATAAATATGCAAATTAGCCCCGCCTCCACTCACTCACAGCAGCTCACAAAACCTGATCCACTCGCTCAACTTAACTGTAATAACTTTGCACAATGGCAAGTGGAAATAGTGGTTTAATACAACCACAATTGTTTGAACCAGAAACGTTTGTTTGAACTTATTATTAAAGAATAAGTGAAAAAGTGAATTATTTAGGTTTGTCTACAAGTTGATGTATCAGAATGGTAATGGTAATTCACGTTTTGTGGTCTTATTTCAGCAACTTTCATTTTTCTTTTTTTCAATAACCACACATAAACATTATTCTCTTAAAAATACAAATATGTACATACATGTTGCTCACATATTATGGTAGCCCCGTTTGTGCTATATAGAGTGAATTTACACCTTTGGCATTAACATGTTTAAGAATAACTGAAAAAAGCACAAATGTCAGAGCATTTCAAAACATCCCAAGGGCCCCAAAAACACCTTGGTCCCCAGAGGGTTAAACGGGATTTATCACTTACGCTAGATATTGCTATAAATTACAGCAATACCTTCCCCCTTTTTTTTTAAACGAGTCTTGTGTTTATAGCAGTAATCTTGCAGGGTGGACTCAAGTACACAACATGCGAGTCTTTGTTTGAATATGGACGTCAGACAGAAATTAGTGCTGCAAACTGTTTGCGCGATGATTTGCTCTGAAAAAAAAAAACGTGTATTTTCCTGGAGACCTCAATCCATGCCTTGCTCTGATTGGCTGTAGCTCATGACATCACATGAGATTGAGTCGTGCGACAGCTCCGGATATCTAGCATGCTCGGCTTAATCGGGCTTAAATCGGGCTTAAAATCCTGTAGTGTGAACTAGGCATTAGTGAGGAGAACCTGTTTTATGTTCTAATCGGATTGGAAGATTTTGCCCTGCAACTACAGCGTCTCACGGTCACCCAATTACCCTGCTGCACGGGCTCTACAGCTGGAACCGAACAATGTACAGAGTTCACTAGTCCCATCCAAAGCAGTGTCTAAAACCCTTGCATTCTTACTATCCTCGATTAAAGTTTGGATGCGTCTCTAGTTCAGAAACTTCTCAGAGAAAAGCCAGGGCTGGGTCTGCCTCCACCGGGGCAGCGCTTGAAGGCTCACCACCTGGTCCCATTCTAAGGGAGAGGTAGGATCCTTGGGCACATATCCATGCCGGGGTCTGAGACACCCTGAGAGTTAGCCGGCACGAATTCCAGGCACGAATTGCTGACCGAAAATGTGAGCATGTCCCTACCCTCTAGTAGAGACCAAGCAAGCAGGAGAACTGTTTCTTTAAAAACTGGATTTTTGAAACTCACTGCCTGCAGAGGCTGATGGGTCTCTGCAGTGCGGTAGCACCAGAGATAAGTCCCAAGAGGGTAAAGAGGGGGGCGCAAGGCAGATTCAGTCTCCTTGCTCCCCTCAGGAATCTGATGATCAAATTGTGCTTCCCCACAGATTATTGTGGTAGCTACTGAAACCTCTGCGTCCCGTCCTTTTAGGATCAGACCTGGAGTTTTCCCCTAGGTCTGAACGTGGGTGCCATCATGCCCCATCCCTGAGAATGTACTCAGAGGAAAGAGTTAGGAAGGGGCTGTCGAGAGGAGCAAGTTCGAGAGAACTAGGTCCGGTTGGGCCAATAAGGGGCAACTATCAAGACCTGCTCCCTCTCCTCCCTGACCAAGCACAGTGTGTTGTGCTAGAAGGCTCACTGGGAAAAGCATTTCTGCAGGGGCCCCGGGGCCAGCTGTAAGCCAGTGTCTTTCCATACCGAGGGTTGACCGCTCGAAGAGGAGTAAAACAACTGGCAGAGGAACGAGTCCGGAGAAGCAAACAGATGTAACTGTGTGGCCCACTCCCAGTCTCCACTCTCCCTGGGTCCTAGGCTGTCGTGAGGCTAGTCAGCGGCACGATTGAGCAGGCCTGAAGGAATAAGTGGAATGAAGCGACCTCAGAAGCTTCTGTATCCGAGGAGGAGGTGGCGGGCGAGTTGTGACATGCGAGGGAAGTGTAGTGCAATGGTCGAGTAGCGGTGTCTCAACGCGAGGTGAACTGCAAGCAACTCGAGGTGAACCGCAAGCAACTCGAGTCGGAGTCCGCCCAGACCCCCGTTACAGCATGCCCTTTGTACGTGGCCCCTCAGCCGGTGTTGGTGGACACTCGTTCTAGGAGCGGTTGATCTCTGGTCTGATCACGGGCTAAGGGTCTGGCGACAGGCCAGGGTGATTGTCACACGGAGCGTGCCGCTCTGCCACGGCCACCTCGGGATTCGGCCGTGAAGCCAGTGCTGAAGTGGTCTTCATATGGAGGAAGCCGTGCGGCTGCCATATGCCCCAGGAGCCTCTGAAATGTTTCAGTGGGACCCTTTCTAGAACTAGAAAAGAGATTCTCAACCCGTGGGCGAGTTTGCTCTTTCCCAGTTGACCTGAAGACCCAACTGGCTATGGAGCACTGGAAGGGTAGGACTTTGTACTGATATTTCGACCTTCAAACGCAGACAGACCGCTCCACTGGAGGGATAGCCTCGCAACCCTTCACCACTCCTCCGTCAAGAGTAAGGGGGGAAAAGCTATTCAGGCAGTTTCTGGCAGAGAAAGTAAGCTCTCCATGTACTTTGGGAAAGAAGGGCACTGGGGCGGCGAGCTGAGAACCAGCGCAGCCAGCCCCGGGATACCAATCATCCAACCAAGAGTGTTCAGGACACGGTGGAGGATTCCACTCGAGCCCGACCAGCCTCGGCGGCCCGTTTCAGGTTATGTTTCTGGATCTGGATCGGGCAATGTTACACTCCCAGAGGGAGATAACGCAGTTGAGTCATCATTTCCAAAGATCAGCTCACCCTTCGATGCTGCAATCGGCATCCTGTCCTCTGGAGGGGCCCCGGATGAAACGGTTGGTCGGTCCATTACAGAGGGACCAAACGCGTTCAACGGGGGGCTCCACCATATATATATATATGGGAATCGATTAAAAAATGAATTGCACAATTTGCTGATTAATTGCATTCCCCCCAAGCTTGTAATCATCAATATTTAAACGTAGAATCACCTAATTAAATTAAACACAGAAAAAGGGGAACAGAAAATAGCCCTATATTCAAATAATATTAAACATCAATATATCAATATATTATTCTTCATTCAGTTCTATGCAACATACTCAGATTTAACTGATTTTTTTCCCTTTGTTTTTCTTTTAACTAATTATCAAAATAAAGTATAGTCCTACAAAGGTATTATTACCAGATGCTATGACCATATGTGATCAGAGCAGGTAATTTTACTATTGTTGCCCAGCATGGCTAAACCAGCTCAGTAGGGCTACTACTGAGAAATGTCACGTTATTTGAGCGGACTTTGCTTTTCCAGAGCATGACCGGTACATGATTGGAGCATCTGGGCTGTGAGCAACAGAGCAGAGCACGCGGCGCACACACTGAGTGGAAAAGACCCACTTGTGAAGTTACTAAACAAAGCTGCGGGAAAATGAAACCTGATCGCCCAACACGGTCGGGCGGGCTGGCATGTTTTTGGCCTTTTTTCTCTTTCGGACAAAAAACGAATATGCCATTTTTGGCCGTCAATTTTCGGCGGCCGAAAATTCGGTACATCCAGCTTCTATGGTATTTGAATTCAGCTTTGCTAATTGTAAACAGCATCTTTGTTTTGTCAAACGCGCCATCAGGCAACTTTTTAAATGCAAACATTCCTCCTAAAACGCCATTATAGGCCCTGTCCCAAATGACGCACTTCATGTGGACTTTCGGTCTTGTGGACTTAAATTGCGCGTGCTCGCTGAGTCTACGAGTCCGTAGACCGTCCCATTCATCATTTTAACGCTCTGAAGTGTGCTCAGCAGCGCCCCCTTTGTACCCTTGAAGCGGTCTTCCGCGAAGCCCGCATAGATGCAGGCTTCACGCACTTTAACTACCCAGAAATCCTTGCGAATTTGCGACAGGCCAATCAGACAACGAATGGGAGGAGCTTTCGCTCACGTTAACATGAGAAGAAAATATTTAAGTGTATATCATTATGGTTTTTATGACCTATGCGTACATTTTACCAGTTATTACCTAGTTTATACAAACATATGGTCATCAACCAGTGGTTGATGTCTCAAACATAAATATATATTTATATTTAATATAAACATAAATAGTGCACTGAATAATAGGCTACGATCGCATTATGATTCATTAAATAAATATAACCGAATGTCAGGGCTTTACTGAATCATATGTAAATGTAGAAATATAATATTTAAACAACAACCGGACCGTCTTCCTATTTCCGGCATGGCGATCGAGTCTGTCCCAAAAATACCTCTCAATGCCCCTTCGTGGACTCGCGCCAAGGGCCCTATAGGTCTGCACTACATGACGTCACCAAAGTGTGGACTCTGAGGAAGTCCACAAGTCCGGAGTGTGCCATTTGGGACAGGGTCATAGTCCTTCTCCATCATGACAGGGTGACTTGGTTCGGCACATTCACAATAGCAGCTGCAACAGGAAGTTTTAACAAGGCAAAAAATGTGCTAAATGCGTTAAACATCTCAAATTACCCATCGCCAGTGCCGGAGCACACAGGGGAATGACCGCGGCAACACTGAACAGCAGTGTTGGGCAAGTTACTTTTAAAAAGTAATTAGTTACAGTTACTAGTTACTTCTTCCAAAAAGTAACTAAATTAGTTACTCAGTTACAAATTTTAAAAGTAACTAGTTACTTAAAGGTCCCATGACATGGGGTTATTATATTATTTTATAATGTGTCCTGGGTTGCCCTTATAATGTTAGTATGTTTTTAGATAAAAAATAGTCATAATTTAGAAATGAAAGGCATTTTTCCTTGCCCAGTTTTAGCCTCTGATTTGAACGCTCTGTTTGAACGGTGTGAGACTTCAGTGTAACCGGCCACTGCTGTGATTGGCTGACATGCTTGCATATGAAATAGCTACTTATTACATGTGAAACTCTCTCGAATACTTTTACTACAGTTCTTATACGTTTTTACTATTACAGCTATCGAGATTAACAAATCGTCAGAAGTTTTTAAAGTATTTAGATCTATTCCCATCACATAAAATGTTGTCGTGATGAGCATTGAGCAAGCAGATGACAGTCTGTTGTTGATCGCGAGAATGAAGATCTTATCATTGCAACGCAGTTTCTGCACTCTCTGCTTTCACCAATGCAAACACGATGATGTAAATACAGTAAGAGCGATCATGTGCAGTGTAACGTGCGTCATTGATTTCATAAAGAGTTTGGCTAGTGTCCAGATAAACTCGATCGCGCTGTGTCCATGAGAAATGAGCTAGAAGTAGGAACGCGTGATTCCTACAAAGATTGTAATTTATTCACAATTTAAATATGATTATTTTCATCCTACTAAAAGAAACGATGTGAAGTTGATATTTTAGTCACTGGCTTGACTTACTGAGGCATAAACAGCAGTATTGAACGATTTGAGAGAAAGATTACCTGTCTGAACTTGAACAATTACACATCAGAAATTGTTGCTCGGCTCGATCGATTTATTTTCAGACGTTCGTCGAGGCCAGCTCTGTAGTGATCCAAGTTGAGGAAACAGTCGTCGGTGAAATGTGTGCCGCAGACATGCAAAACTTTGGGGAGTTGTGTCGGCGCATTTCCAGAGGAAATGAAATGAATCCACTGGTTCTTCTGGGGCTTGGATGAAGGAACTAAAAAAAGGCTTCGGTGTTCATTTGTACATCCAATTATTGAGCAATTATTATGCTTCGCTCGCTCAAAAGCCATGATATCTCCGTGGACAAACTTAAATCGCGCGCACGCGTTTCTACTTCCTAGCTCATTTTCTCATGGACGGGAAATATTCTCTGGGCGGGCAAAGCAGAGAAAGGGGAGGTAACATTTCCTCCGTATGACGTCATATGGAGGAGATTCAAGATCAGCCCGATTGAGCTTCCACTTTTTCAAAGGCAGAGAAAGATAGCAAAAGCTTGATTTACACCGATTTAAATTTCTAGAAACTTGGGGACCATATACAGGCTAGGGGAACTCATATTAATGTTAAAAAACCTCAAAAAGTGAAAATTTCATGTCATGGGACCTTTAAGAAAGTAGCTATTGCGTTACTTTCAAGTAAAATTAAATTTTAAATGCTCAAATGTGACCCCACCTCAAACCCCTCTTTAACGGAACTAAAAATGCATGTGCATGTTCAATTATTTATGATAAATCTGAATATTATAATGAAATGGACACTTAATACAATACATTATTAACAGAAACATGAAACATTGTACACGCATCTAAAAAAAAAGTTTTTGCTTTGGGACAAAGTGAGACTAGCTTCCATTATTTGGGCTCGTCGCCATAACTGTCTCTCGTTGACTGACTGGCTTGTGTTGTTCCTTGTGTGTCCTGTCCTGTCCGACTATGCGTTATGATGGGTCGTTCGCAATTCATGAGCGTTAGTGATGATGGTTCGTTCGCGAATGAGCGTTAGTGATGATGGATCGACTCGTTCGCGAATGAGCTTTTGATGGGTCGTTCGCAAATGAGCCGACTCTAAGAGCCGGCTCTTTTAGGTGAACGTCGGGAGCTGGCTCGCATATCTGAAGAGCCGACTCTATTTTTACAAATTTAGCCTATAGAAATTAAATAATTATGTAATAAAAATTTAAATATTATACTCAAAGTCATTTAAAGAGCCGTTTGTAAGCCAAAAGAGCCTGCTCTTTTCAGTGAGCTGAGTCAAAAGAGCCGAATGCCCATCACTACTATGCGTGCTTTCGAACACCCGCCCAACTCTACCTCTGATTGGCTTACAATGAAATTTTACTCTACCTCAGCCTTTTATGGTCAGCATTTATGCGCTTGTCTCGTGCTCTGCCCACTAACCAAGGAAGAACAGTCAAAAAAGTATTTGCCTCTCGCTCAGAGATCTAGTTGGTCTTAGTGCTGGGCGGTTTGACCAAAAATGTATATCACGTTTTTTTTCAAAATTATGCCGGTTTTCGGTTTATGACGTTTTTTTTTTTTTTCATGCATAAGGTGTTCAATGCATTTTCTACTGGTTGAGAGAGGAATTACTGCAGTAAATCGACTTAGGATGGTCTATTTTACTGTCATTAGTGAATATTGTAGAATAATTCCACACTAGTAATACAGGTTTGCATGGCCCCAGAAAATTATGCTGTTGTTTACAAATAAGAGCCAGTCATGATTCTAATGAAGTGAGGAATCAGAATGCAAAGACAATTGCAGTCAAAATACAGAACTTTTACTGTGCAAATTTCACAAAAATATTTTTTATGAAAATTTGATATACACTAAAAAATTAAAAATATTTGTATAAATAATCTTTATTTAAATTTCGTTTTTTCTTTATTTAAATTTCGTTTTTCTTTATTAAAATTTAGTTTTTCTTTATTTAAATTTCGTTTTTTCTTTATTTAAATTTCGTTTTTCTTTATTTAAATTTCGTTTTTCCTTTATTTAAATTTCGTTTTTCTTTATTTAAATTTCGTTTTTCCTCTATTTAAATTTCGTTTTCTTTATTTAAATTTCGTTTTTCTTTATCTAAATTTCGTTTTTCTTAATTTTAAATTCGTTTTTTCTTTATTTAAATTTCGTTTTTATTTATTTAAAATTCGTTTTTCTTTATTTAAATCTACCCTTTACTGTGTCAGTAATTTGTTAGTCAAAAAAATATTAGATTACGTTTTATATTACTATAGCCAGTGTCCGTTCTCGGAGCATATAAGCCCTGCCCGCTTGAGGTGCGCCGCTTCCCGCTTGAGGTGCGCCGCTTCCCGCTTGAGGTGTGCCGCTTCCCGCTTGAGGTGCGCCGCTTCCCGCTCGCGCTGTTCTGTAGTTTACTAAAGTTTATTCATTCTGAATGTGTCTGAATTCTGAAATAATTCTGAATGTTGCGTCTCGCGTGTCCATCTATATTGCACCAAATGCGACACTGCACTCCCTTGTGAAGGCGATTGGATGAACGGTTCTCGAAACCTTTTTTTTCTTTTTGGAAACCAAAAAACCTCCAAACAACAGCCCCGGCTCCTCTTTTTGGCGCAAGTTCTTCTGTGTCATGTTCTAGTTCTGCAGCATCCATCTTCCCTGTAACGTAACACCAGAGCACTGCTGTTTACCCTCACCACGCCTCGCAACATTGTAAAGGGTCCGTCTGAAACAGTGTCGCGCAGCGTAACGTTCGCTCCGAAGACGTTGTGTAATTAAATACATCGGTATGGCGGTATATTAAAAATGTATATCGTAACGAAAATATACACCGGTTTTCGGTATGAACCGGTATACCGCCCACCACTAGTTGGTCTGGTGAAAAAAAAAAAACAGCTTCATCAGTTATAGTAATGCGCCGCATTTCTTGGCAGTAACGGTAACGGCGTTATTAAGATGAGAAGAGTAATCAATTAGATTACTCATTACTGGAAAAAGTAATGCCGTTAGTAACCCATCAATTCCCATCACTGCTGAACAGTGAACTGAAACAGTGAAGTACTCACTTTCCCGCCCTCTAACCCAGCCGCCAACAACACAGAAATTTGATGCTGTTAAAACTGCAGTTGAGAGCTCAAAGCTCGCAATCACTGCTGCACTCGCGCTGTAGAACCACCAGCACTGGGAGAGTCTTCCTAGAAGAACACTGACACACTCGCTTGTTGTAAACAACAGCAGAGACATCAACACAGATCGGCTCTGAAGCTAAAGACAACTGGTGTGTGCATCCACTTATGTATTTATACCCGCGCCGCAGAGTGTGAGATGTAGATCTCGCACGCCAATGTGCATTGGCTCATGTTAATAGTACTCGAAGATGACAGGCTCCCTAAGCATGATCCTATTCAGTCGATCGACTACGTTGAATGTGATCGACTGAAAGGGAACCAACGTGTATTTGAGTTGCCTGTGTGTTTATTTAAGGATCACCATCATTGTGGATTTGTGCACAGAGTGGTGACACTGGGGAAAACATGAGTCTATTTCAAACTGTTTCTTATTCATGTTTTTCTTGACTGCTTTTGAAAGGCTGTCTGTAGTTACGGCACCTATCAGCAGGGTATAACTGTATTACGTTGATCTGTTTGTTACATATTGGTTGTCTGAGCACATTGTGAATTTTTATAAAGAAAATAAAATAATGAAAGAAATGTATATATTTTAGTCCATCCACATTGTGATTTCCTTCTTCATTCCACAAAGCTATGGCGAACATGGAGAATGTGAAGAATAACATAAATAAAAGAGTCACTGACAACTTAGATGAAGCTCTCATGGTACGAGATATAATTTCAAAGATAAATCAAATGGAGAAAGTCAGCAGAAAGAAGACAACCATTGGGATTTTTGGAAGAACAGGAGAAGGGAAGAGCTCTCTATTAAATGCAGTTTTGGGGAAAAAGGATCTACTGCCAATGGGTTGCTTTGGCGCCTGTACAGCTGTTGTTATTCAGGTGGAAGCCAATCTGGAGGACTCCAACTACATAGCAGAGATCGAACTCTTCTCTAAAGAGGTTTCCTATTTTATATTACCATGCCTTTAGTGAGAGTTATTTATAAATATGTTCATAAATATACAATAAATAAAGCCTTATTTGCTATATTGTACCTCTGCAGGAGTGGGAGAAAGAGCTCAAAGATCTTTTCAGTGTTTTGTCAGATAAAAGCGAGGACAGGAATGATGACTTACTTGACATGGCTGTAGAAAAGATCACTGCGCTGTATGGAGATGATGCAGATAAGAAAACTTTAGAAGAGCTCAAGAAAGATGACAAATTTGCTGAGATTGAAACCCTTTTGTCCATCAGTAAGAAAATCTCCAAAAGTGATGTAAGTTTTTATGAGAGTAAATATGTTTAACACCAATGGTTTCTTTACAACATTAAATGTATAATAATGTATTCTGAATTCTTGTTTGGCAGTGAAGTTAACAATTTTTCGACAGGTCTTTGAATTCAGCAATGAAGTTGCAAGTTACACACAGCATAGTGAGTCAAGTTCCGGTGACTGGTACTGGCCAATTGTGAAGTGTGTGACGATCAAGATTCCAGATTGTCACGAACTCCTGGAACACATTGCGCTTGTTGATATTCCTGGAACTGGAGACTGCAATAAGATAAGAGATGACAAGTGGAAATCTGTAAATATACAGCTACTTTTCAAATCATTATGGAAACAATATAATATTCTGCTACAACGATGTAATCTAAATCACTATTTTCAATCTTGTAGAAACTGAGAGAGTGTTCTTTTGTTTGGATTGTAAATAATATCAATCGAGCAATCACTGACAAAGACCCTTGGGGGATTTTAAAGCACTGTACTAAAGAATTGGGACTAGGCGGAGAATGCAAACGCATTAACTTCATCTGTACAAAGACTGATGAGATCAATCCAGCTGCCTATGCGAGGTATTTTGTTAAAATTACACATATGAAGTGAAGGGGAAGTATCTTATTATAAGCCTTATATTAATAACATACCGGACCTCTTAGTACAGCATGTTTTAATCTTGTACGGGGAAATGATTAAACTTTCAAAAATAACAAGTTGTGACTTATTTCCTTTGAACATTTCTTTTTAGATCCGCAAGGCTTATTATAGACCAACTCAAGGTTTGGAAAATTTAAAAATGTTATACTGTAGTATACATTGTTCCAATTTACTACAATTTAGTTAATTTACCAAGAGGAATATCTGCCATACATTATAATGCATAATCAACCACTAAATCAGAATTCACAATACAAAACAACTTGTACTCATTGGTGTTTTTAATCATTCTTCAGGATCAGGAAAAAGTATGCATACTCCATAGAAATGAACATGCCAAGATGAAGATTAAAGAAAAGTTAGAAAATTCTGATATTAAGGTTTTTGTATTTCCGAATTCTCTGTATTATCAGTATTTTGAATTTGAATGGGTTTCTTTACTGCATATATTTTATTCTTTACTTTTTTCTTACCTTTTAAATTTATTCTTATTTTATTTTTTAGAAAGTAGTTACCACTGCCGATGATTTTCTAGTTTTTACTGTAAGTTCCAAAGCATTCTTTGACCCTAAATTAAATCTGGAGCCTAGTGAATCAGGTAAGGCATACCTTTACCACATTTTACCACATTATTAATAGAAAAAATACGTTTTTGATTAATCTAAAGTGAAATACTTTATAAACCAGACCACGCTCTGATCACATTACTCCAAATGTGTTTTTGGAAATGGTACCTGTAGAAATCCCAAAGCTGCAGGATGATCTGAGAATTCTTAACAAGAACATAACCAGAGAACTGACCAGAGATTATATCAATGAAGCAAATGGACTTTTGTCCTTGATCCAGAGTGTCCAGCCAGACACAGACAAGGAAATGGTACGAATCAGAATTGCTGATATTTCACATGCATGTCTACAGAATGCTGCCAATATATTCTGTAATTCACTGTTAAATGGATGTTTTAGGTTCAAATGAAAGAGAAAGTCTTCATGGAATTTGAGGAGAGCCTAATGAAGGCACTAAAGGAGCTGGACATTCGGTTTGACACCATTTATAGTGTTCTGGATCAGTGTCTCTCAAAAGGAGTGGAAAAATCAGTCGAATTATGCGATGCCTCCACAGAAGCAATGATAAGAACTGTGAGTGTGATTGAAGTGTTGTGAATAATCAGTCACAATTTTCTTGCCTTTTTAACACTGGTATTTTTTGTGCTGTCACTTAGAATAAAGTAAGTCATCCAACCCTTGGAGCTTTGTGCAGGAATGGTGGGTGCTATTTCTCTAAAGGGATGAAGGAACTCCTAGACCTAAACAAGGCATTGTATAAAAACCTGCATGAATGTCTTGAAGAAGATTTCACCCAGATTTTTCCGTAAGCACTGATTCGTCATTCCATTTCTAGTCCTCTTTTGTTTAGCTTAGAATAAAATGAAAATAAAATAAACTACAATGTTTGGTCAGTGACTGATGTTTAAAGGGGTCATATAATGGCGCTTTTCCACTGCACAGAACCAGCTCGCCTTGGCTCGCCTCGACTCGCCTTTGTTTGGTTTTCCACTGTGTAAAAGTTGTACCAGTACCTGCTTCCAGGTACTTTTTTTCGTATCACCTTCGGCGAGGTTCTAAGCGAGCCGAGGCGAGCTGAGGCGATACTAAACTGTGACGTGACACACGGCAGACTACTGATTGGTCAGAGCTAATCGTCACTATTCACTGCATCATTATTGCACGCGCCAGACGGAGTATCCTGAATAACCCCGACATTTTTCAATAGTTTTGCTAGAGATTGCGTGATATACCCATTACTAATATTATGTAAAACAGCATACACTCGATTTCCTCCATTGTCCTGTGTGTGTGGGTAGCGGGTGTGTGTCGCGTCGCTATGACGACCAGGTACTATTGTGGAAGCACTATATGCAATGGAAAATGGAGCGAAACGCGAGCCGAGACGAGGCAAGTCGAGCTGGTACTGGTAATGGAAAAGCGCCATAATGGTACATGCACTTTTACAAGTTGATTGCACTGAAATGTGTGTTGGCAGTGCCTGTACACAACCATCATAAAATGATAAAAATCCATCCAGTGTTGTTTTTTTAAAAATCTCCTTATGTTTTACCCTGTCTCAAATTGAGCTGTTCGATTTTGTGACATCACAAAATCGACGCCCCTCCCACGATTGTTGATTGACAGCGTTTCAACACAGACCCGCCCTCGCTCGTGAGCGAGCTGTCAATCATAGTCCGCGCGTCATTGTTGATAAACGCTGGAGCACTGTCTATGAGCAGAATGGCGTCTAAACAATTGTGGTGTTCTGCTCTCGGGTGCAATAAGGAACACAGCAGTCATTTTAATGTTCCTAGATCAGAACCGCTGAAGACGCAGTGGCTGAGTTTTGCTTTTGATGGGAATATTCCCCATGATCAACACAAATGTTTTTTTGTTTGCACGCTAATAATTTTACACCAGACTGCTTTACAAACGAAGGTCAGTATAAAGCTGGTTTTGCTAAGAAGCTGCTCCTGAAAAAAGGATCGGTATCAACTATTCGTGTTCCTGCTGAACCTCCAGAAGAAGTTATTAACCTTTATATTAATCTTTATATTAATCTTTGCAAATCGCTAGCAGCACGCTTTACGATGAATGCGGCTAATGTTTACACTAAGGGTACATTACGGCATGTTTTCTATGTACGACGTTCTCAATATAATTCATAATCCAACGTTTATAATGAAACACGTTATGGTGTTATTAAAAAATGTGTACACCGGTGTTAAAGTTAACGTGGTTATACTACACTAAGCTTACTTTTGTATATGGTTTATAACGGTGTCTGTTACTGATTAAGAAGTAATGTAAAAAAAAAAAAACAGTTATATCTGCATGAACATGTATGGTAACAATACCTACAAAATACTGTTTACATCCTGCAAATGCATATGATTCAAGACTATAAATACTAATTGATGTTTTTCAATATTACGGCGGAAAAAGTTATGTAATCTGATCACTTATTTGCCTTTGTATAGGCAAGCACATCTGAAGACATGCTTGCCTATACTGAAGGGGCGGGGTGAGCAAAGCTCATTATCATTTAAAGACACATGCACTTAAACGGAGTGCTGAAAACAGAGGTGTTTTTGACCAGGTAAAATTAGTGTTTTTTTTACAATACTAATGAGAATTTTTAATTAAAGTATATTACAAACTTTCAATTTAGACCCTAAAGAATCAGCTTGTACAAAAATTGCATTATATGACCCCTTTAAGGAATCAGCATGCTCAGTTATAGATAAGTGCATATGATTATTTATTTTCTATTTCCAATGTTATACGGTTACATAGTTTTATTTTTGCCCTTACGGCTACACAATGCATAATCCTTTAAACCGATGAGGGGGAAAATTTTCATTTAATTTAGAAAGATGCCTTAATTGTAGCCCAGTAATAAACTGTGTACAGTGTATTAACATATTTTACCTTCCATTCAGAGAATAACAAAATTTAAAAGCTCTCTCGTATGATTGAATAAATTGTAATATATTTCCCCCTCATAATCCCCTTGTTGTTTGGTTTATGCTTTGAGTAAGTTTGAATTTTCTGGGAATTTGGTTATTGAACATTTTATATTTTAATTGAACTCTTCCTAAATGAATGACATGACTTGAATTAAGATTGATCTCTGAATATTGTTCAGAAAAATTAACCAATGTCAGTAAAATAATCAAAAATCACATCACTGTTTCCTTCATTATTTCTCAGGGGTTACAACCATATTCTGTAAATGTTTTTAATTGAAACTTTTGTTTTCTCTTGGCTTCAGTGTGAATAGACAAACAGGGAAGTCAGTGCAGGAACAGATTGACAAGTTCAGTATCATGCAGACTCACTCTGATTATTATAGATCTGCCACGTTAAATCACATTCAGAAATTCCTCCAAACAGAGGTGAGTTCAGTTGTCTGTAATCTGGGCCTTTTCCTCTGTCCCTGTCTTTACTTTCATTGACAAATATGTGAATTTGTTTCCATCCTACAATTAAACATTCTGTTTTTATAAACCAGTTGGTGTTGTAATGTACAAACTGTTAATGTACTAAAGTAAAGCAGGGTCCTTGACATAAAAAACACTTCCACCTCTCGATGTTTCAAGATTTTTCTGACTTATTTGTGGCTTTTCTCCCTTTTTGAAAGGAAACTAAACTGAAGGCATCGCTCAACAGAGAAGTTATTGATAAAAAGAAGGACATCATCCTATCCATCCAAACAACCATTGAGAATGAAATGGCGTCTTACTATAAACGTAAGATAACATTAAGGCCTGGTTTCATAGACAGTGTTTAAATTAAGCCAGGATTAGACCTTAGTTAAATTATGGCATTTAAATAGCTTTTATAAACATACCTTTTAAAACATTACTGGTGTGCATCTTGAGAAAAAAAACAATGGCACTAACATTGACACTAAGTTCTGTCAGTACAAGTTGATTTCAGTTAAAACAGCTCAAACATGCATTTCAGACTGAGACTAGATTTAAGCTTTGTCTGTGAAACTAGACTAGTTTTAATTAATCACAAACTCTTTTTATGTAAAGTAACAAGCAGGAATTAAAATAATCACTATAAGAAACAAAACCATGAAGGAAAAAATTTAGTGACACTTGAATGCATTGTGTTCACAGAAAGATAAAAGCCAGTTCAATTTCATCCCTAGTATTTCCCCTAATGATTCAGTCAGACCAGTAGCTTTTACTTCATTATTTTCACTACTATTTTCACAACTATGTACACTAGTTTTATTGTAAACACATTTCTTTGTTCTGATGTGTGCCCATGAAAAAGAAATGAGTGAATACTGAGTGTTGCTGATTGTAGAAGCTGCAGAAATTACAGGAGACGGAGCCCGGAAGAAAATGCAAGATCTGTTAATAACCGCAGTCAATAATATAAAACAAGACATGTTCAACAAGGCAAAAAATGAAGTGCTTAAAAAGTTCAATAACTTAAAGGTATTAATCTCACAATCATTAAGACAAACATACATTCATTTGTACAATGACTAAATGGACATTTCTCTTGTTCTTTGTGAAGCTCTACATAAAGAATGCTCTTGAATCAGGACTGAAGACATCAATAAAACTCGCACTGTCCCAAACCAGCAAAGTCTCATTGATGGGTAAGAGAGAATGCCATATTACACCACAGAAACTAGTAAAGAAATATAAAATGATTATTCCCAATGACGAGCTCATCTCAATCATAGCTCATAAATGTTCATGTAAAATTAACAACATCCTGTATTATGGTTTTCTAGATGTCTCCAGAGAGATTGAACAGCTGGAGAGCCTGACAGAGCAATAAAAAGCTCAAGAGAAATGACTCGATTAGCAGAAGAAACAAACACATTAGTTTTACAACAAATGTTATCTTTATTTCTTTTTGTTTTCTCACATTTTTTTTTCTGTGTTGGTGGGGGTTTTATCAAATTTTGGGTTTATTTTAGGTGACAATGTCTGATACACAAATAATACTCTATTGATGTATCACAACTGTTTTACAGCAAGAAACTGAAACGACATTTCAAAGCTTGATATAGCTGTCCCATTTTCAATATCCTTAATTGGTGATAAAGATAGAAACAGAAATGTCTAAAACCTATATGTAATAGTATCAAAGTAACAAATCTTTAGTTTCTTTACAGTTAATGTAAAGAATGTGGCTTTATTCTTATCTCATGTACATCTTTTTTTTTAGCATGAAAGTAAATGTATATCATACATTTTTAAATCCAGAGATTGTCTTAGCAAATAGTTAGAAACACTCATCTGAATAGGACCAGGAAGGCTGAAACACAGCAGTCAAGACAGAGATGACATGATTAGATTTCATGTGAGTGACAGTGACAAGTTGATATTTGGGTATACACATTTTTTTGGAACTAGTTATACTTAATTTTCATTGGTTTTAACCCTCTGGTGCTCTTCGCGTTTTGGTCAAAAATTACAGAAATATTTGTTTTTACTTCAATGAAATTTAATGGACTATATATTTGTTTCGATAATGTTTTTTATTTAATATTTTGTATTTTAAGGGGATTTTATGGTAGCCTGGCTCCGCCCTCCTACGCGCTTCCGCTCAATTTTCATTTTCCTTCAGAACTACGTCTGGGATTGTGGTGTATTCTTGGGTTTTCTCCAGTCAATTTTTAACCGGTCCAATCAGCGAACAGAGGGAGTGTCTGAGAACGATGACGTTGTCATGTGCTAAATTGAGTCATAGATATACATAATAAAGGCTAGATGTCTTACGGCGGAGTCTCTAACGTCATCACCCGGTGGCCATCTTGTCACAGGGAAGCTTTCTGTAGGGCGAGTGATCTGCACGAACACAAATACTCTTATACTCTTATATATCGTCATACATCACGACCAAATGTTAGCGATTGGTTGTGGCAGATCCAGAGTGGCTCGTGGCAGATCCAATAGTTTTAAACTTAAACAGAGGACCTGCCTTCAAGGAAGTTAACGCTTGTCAATGGAGAGAGGCCAGACTCTCTGTTCAAATGAAATGTACGTGAGTCTGGTAGAACCAGGCTAATTTTATGGTACTAAATTATATTTACACTGTATTTATAATCCATTTATTCACTTTTTGAGCATAGACCTGAAAATTACATTTCCAACTTCTCCTTACTGTTGTAAATCTTAAATGCTTTAGAGCACAGAAAGTCAAAGTTTGATCGCTTTTTAAAGACGACACTTGGTAGATTTTTGCTGAAGTGAAAAAAGTTTTAAAAAGTGAACTTAAAAAAACTCACAGAATTTTACGTTTATTGTTATATTAAAAATATGCAAAAATACTATTTTAAATTTGAAATATATATTTTCAAAAACATGTTTTACTCTAAAACTGTGAGAAAATCAAACCATAAATCGAAACAAGTTGTGTTCAACATTTGATCCTGATATCTAATAAAATTTGCTTTCAGTAAAATTTTGTTTTGGACACAGCACCAAAAGTCTCCACTAGATAATTGTTTTGTGTGTGTTCACATGTGCCAAAACCTTTACCAGGTTTCGTACCATTCCAATGAAGAAAACATTTCAAAAATAAAATGTAAACATTTAAAAGACAGAAGAGCACCTGGGGCAGTGGCAAACAAAATGCAGTTTGTCATGATTTTCAAGCATGGAACGTCGGCCTCAAGGCAACAACAGGCCTGTCCAGATACCCACCCTTGCGGTCTCTGCACTTGACCACTTGTCTAATTACATGACGTATTTCCTGTATTTGGCCCAAGTTGTCTTGAAGACGCAAATGTTCGTGAATTACTCTCGATTACCTGATGGGACACACTTATAGTTTTGCAAAAATACATGTGTTTCCAGAGCTTTATTTTGATTCTCAATACTTAGCCTTTTTAAATAAACTTCTAAATGTCTGTTCATTAGTACCTATGTTACAGAAAAATCTATTTAAAAATTGTAGTGATTCTGTTAGATGATAAAAAGCAGTTGCAAATGTTGTTCAAAATATACATACTCATCTTTGTATTCTTGACAACAGGATCGCTGCTGGACAAATGGATGCCCTAAGCAGAACTGTATTGTTGTGCAAGTCATTATATGGTTTTATTAAACAACACTGTTAAAATACATAATGTAATGTATATTATGCATTATAATAAATGCCTGCAAATTTATATTACTTATACATTTATATTACTTTACTATAGAAATGCTACAGCCACTGTAATTTCTTGAACAAGAACATGTGGATCAAAACATGCAAACTCAGCGCAAGGGATTGAACTTTTATTTCAAAATCGCGTTGAACACAATTCTCATATTTAGAAACATTGGTGTTTCCTGTTCCTGTGTAAGCGTAATTTTATAAATTATGCTATATTATGATTTTAATCGGTTTTAATAAATTGTGCAGCCTTTGAAAACTAGTATTGACAGCACTACACATATCTTTACCATGGTTTAAAATGCAATGCATAGCACATTAAAATAATTGAAATTATATGACATAAATTGCATTGGTATCAAATCAGGCAGATGCTGGTGGTTAAATTATTAACGTGGCGTTAAACGCATATAAATAATCTCACTTATCAACTTCAATAGCCAAGACTTTCACATGTGTGAGAACATATATATATAGGCTTCCTGAAAGTGATGCACAGGATTCATCTTGGCTTTCCCCCCGCTTCTCAGCGCCAGACAGCTGTTGTATTTTCCTTGGCAGAGTTGTTGTTTTTTAGCAACGGAAATGGTGCCCCCCTGGGAGTTATGGGATAGAACATAGCTACTGCTTTTTTTCCCAGTGAAATCAAAATGGAAGCAGAAAGGGCATGCTCCATTATATGTAAAGCCGCTGTGTTGCACAAGATCTGGAGCCGCAGTAGTAGCCGCGTTTCCACTGTCGGGCTAGAGCGAGCCAGGGCTTTAAACGGGCCGTGCTGGGCCCAAAATGATAAACAAACAAACAAACAAAATTTTTGTTGTTTACTTGAATATTTAATACCCAAGCATCAATGTTTTACCACAGGTTTACCTTAAAAAGTGATACATTGATCTGTAAAGTCACCTGAAAAGTCAAAATTACACATTAGTCACACAGAAATAAAGTGAATGTCTGGTTTAAAGAAAGTATTTGTCAAAACTCTTTGCTATTCTTAATTTTGACATTAACCTACATTTTTACACCAGACATAGGCTATATATCGGTTCAAAAATCGGTCTACTTGATATGTAATAATCGGCATCGGTCCTAAAAATCACAAATCAGTCGACCCCTACCACGCATATTGCCTTTCCGAACAAAAAGTGTTTTACAAAATTTAAATCAATGTATTGTTTTATGTGAATGATTAGGCAGGATGATTTTCAGATCATTTTGAAGGAAAAACTCTAGGCGACAACATCCATTAGTCAAAAGTCTTGTGGACACATATTTAGTATGTGTTTTGTGGCGTTATTTCAGACACTTTAATTTTTTGTTTTTTGAATAACCACGCATAAACATTATTCTCTCAAAAATACAAACATGTACATACATGTTGCTCACATATTATGGTAGCCCTGTTTTTGATATATATAGTGTAATTACACCGTTGCCATTAATATGTTTATAAGCAACTGAAAAAATCACAAATGTCAGGGCATGTCAAAACATCTCAAGGATCCCAAAAACACCTTAGACCCCAGAGGGTTAAAAAGGGAAACCTTAAAAGCCACATGAAAATTCACACCGGAGAGAAGCCGTACGTATGTCTTGCAGATTGAAAGGAAACCTTCAAAATCAAATGAGAGTTCACACTGGGAAGAAGCCGTAAGTATGTCTTGTAGCGAAGGAGACAGATCTGACACAGATATTTGATATATTTAACAAAATACTTTTTATGACCCTCTTAATTCTCATTGAAAAGGACAAATAAATCCTTGTATGTTAGATTAGTCTGAGTGTTTAGTTTAGTTAATAAAGTTTTGTTTGCGTCACATATAAAGTTGTTTGTGGTTTATTATGCTCATATGATCATGCAAAATTTGGCAAAATGCTCTGAGTAGTAGTACTGCACAGTAAAAAGATTCCCCTTTCCCTGGAAATGAACATTTCTTAGAATTAATAAATAATTAATACTGAGTGTTTGCTGGAAGAACATGTTAGTTGATTGTGATATTAATTTCCGCTACATCAATTTAATTGTATTAATTGATTCATATATTTATAATTAATTATGAGTTATAATTAATAATTCATATTTCCTTTGAGCTAATTTGTTACAGTCTTGAATGTGAGATGTGTTTCAAACAACCCGATCACACCAAATGCGTCTATATAGCACGCAGTGTGTTTATCGTGTAATATATACGCGAAAATTAGTTTTTACGTGCACAGGGGCGGATTTAGTCATTTTGGGGCCCAAGGCAAACACAGGCATGGGGCCCTCTACATCTCTTGTTTCCCCCCTTTTGTCAATCCTTATTTTTCTAAGAAAGCCCTACTTGTAACTTCTCTTCAGCAGTCTTCACACAGCAATGATGTCTAGACATCTGGAGTTGCATCTGTAAGAAAAGAAAAAGAAGAAAAAAACACAGAACAACATTCTGTTTAATAGATGCATCCATTGTAAAATTGTATTTACATACATTTTTCTCTGTACAATAATATGTATTGTCTATTTACAGGGAAGAGCTGCCATTGGTTGTCATTTACCTTGGTTGGCTCTCTGATAGTATCTCATATGGATCTGCTTGCTGCTACATGTTTGTGGACTTCTGTCTTGTGTTACTAAAGTGAGAAGAAACACACAAGACAATAAGTGATCAATTATGGACACATAATTTTAATAAAAATAACTTACCGTTTAAAATGTTTACCTTTTTTCTTTCACTGATTTTCTCCTGCTCTCCCTTTTTTCTGACCATTTCTTCATTTCCCTAGTCTCTGTTTTTGCACCTGTCTTTTTCTTCTTCTCCCTTTGGTCTTTGCATCTGTCTTTTTCTTCTCCCTTTGGTCTTTGCATCTGTCTTTTTCTTCTCCCTTTGGTCTTTGCATCTGTCTTTTTCTTCTTCTCCCTTTGGTCTTTGTCTTTCTCCTTCTCCCTTTTCTATTTGTATTTGTCCGTCTTGCTCTTCTTCATCTCACCTTTCTTCTATGTCTTTGTATTCTCTTCCTCTCTCTTGAATGTATTTATGTACATTGAGTTTCTTTGGCTTTCTCTTACTAATTAACTCAGCTTTAATGGGTAAGTAACAAATGAAGAATCTTGGGCTGATCTCTCTCTGTGTGTGTGTGTGTGTGTGTGTGTGTGTGTGAGAGAGAGAGAGAGTGTGTCTGTCTGTGTGTGTCTGTCTGTCTGTGTGAGTGTCTGTGTGAGAGTGTCTGTGTGAGAGTGAGTGAGTGAGTGAGTGAGTGAGTGAGTGAGTGTGTCTGTGTGAGTGAGTGAGTGTGTCTGTGTGAGTGAGTGAGTGTGTCTGTGTGAGTGTCTGTGTGAGAGTGTCTGTGTGAGAGTGAGTGAGTGAGTGAGTGAGTGAGTGAGTGAGTGTGTGTGTCTGTGTGTGTGAGAGTGAGTGAGTGTCTGTGTGAGAGTGAGTGAGTGTCTGTGTGAGAGTGTGTGTGTGAGTGAGTGTCTGTGTGTGTGAGAGTGTCTGTGTGAGAGTGAGTGAGTGTCTGTGAGTGTGAGTGTCTGTGTGTGTGAGAGTGTCTGTGTGTGTGAGAGTGAGTGAGTGTCTGTGTGAGAGTGAGTGTCTGTGTGAGAGTGAGTGTCTGTGTGTGTGAGAGTGTCTGTGTGTGTGTCTGTGTGTGTGAGAGTGTCTGTGTGTGTGTGTGTGTGTGTGTGAGAGTGTCTGTGTGTGTGTGTGTGTGTGAGAGTGTCTGTGTGTGTGAGAGTGTCTGTGTGTGTGAGAGTGTCTGTGTGTGTGAGAGTGTCTGTGTGTGTGAGAGTGTCTGTGTGTGTGAGAGTGTCTGTGTGTGTGAGAGTGTCTGTGTGTGTGAGAGTGTCTGTGTGTGAGAGTGTCTGTGTGTGTGAGAGTGTCTGTGTGTGTGAGAGTGTCTGTGTGTGAGAGTGTCTGTGTGTGTGAGAGTGTATGTGTGTGTGAGAGTGTCTGTGTGTGTGAGAGTGTCTGTGTGTGTGAGAGTGTCTGTGTGTGTGAGAGTGAGTGTCTGTATTGTCATGTCTAAAGCGCTAGAATCTGACCTTGCGAGCTTTGGCCTCAGCAAATCATGCTATCACTGATTCCATATCCAGTGACCTCCTGACTTCCTGCTCGATTGAGAGAACAGCTAGAGCAGACAGCCTGTCCTGTGACATAGTTGATCTGAGGTACGTTTTGATTAGTTTCAGTGATGAGAAACTTCTCTCACCTGAAGCTACTGTAACAGGGAGAGTGAGGAGGAGTCTGAAAGCTATACTCAAATTTGGATATATGTCAAGTAAATTCTCTTTATATATATAGTCCAGCATCTCAAATGGTGATGAGACATGTGGCGGGAATGACCTAACTGCACCCTTTACCTCAAGCTTCAGATCTTCTGCATCAATGTCATCCATCCTCTGCTCTAATCTGTGGCAGCATTCATCCAGCTTCCCCTCCTTCTCAGTGCTTCTCATTATGTCGACTGAGTAGAGAAATCCATAAAGCTCATAGAAGATTTCCATGTTGGAAAATCTGTTCTCTACTGTGACAAGAGCTGTATCTATTAGAGGTAGAAAAAAATCTCTTTTGAAGAGCTCTTCTGCAGTTGACTGAATGTGCTCTGTTCCCTCATACTCAAACTGTTTAGTTTTTCTTCTCTGTCGCACCTCAGGCCAGCTCATCTCCACCTCAAGCTTCTCTGCTATCTCCCTGGCATCTGTTTTCGCAGACTGAAATCCATGACTGCGAAATTCCTGAAGGAATTCTTTCACCGCCCTGATTTCTTCCCTCACTGTCTCGACTGAAACTTTGGGGCTCTGAAGGATCTTACTCACTTTGTTTATCTGGAACAACACATTGTACCACACTATGGTACTTACCACAAAAGGCCATCTCTGCAGCTCCTTGCAGATGCTTTCAGCTGTTGAGACAACATCTGCATCTCGTTTCTCTGCGGCGTACTCCTTTAGAGCAGTTAATGCCTTCACGATTTCAGGCAGCTGGTAGCGAACAGCTTTCACAGCTTCAACTCTGCACTCCCACCTGGTTGTTGACAATGCTTTAAGTGTCAAATTCTTGACGTGCTCTTTGAGAATGGTCCAACGTTGAACTGAGGAGCTGAAAAGAGTGTAAAGTCGCTGTAACAGCCCAAAGAAGCTGATGGACGTCACAGAGGACTTGGCTGCATCACCAACAACGAGATTCAGTGTGTGACTTCCACAAGGAACATATAACGCTTTGTCGTTTAATTCCAGCACTCTCTTTTGGACTCCCTGCTTTTTACCCTGCATGTTGCTCCCGTTATCGTAAGACTGGCCTCGACAGTTGCAAAGATCCAATCCTAGTGTTTCTAGTTGGCCTAAAAATGTCTCGCATAAGCCTTTTCCTGTTGTGTCAAGTGCCTGAAGAAATCCAACAAAGTGCTCATGGATGGAGACACCCTTTGATAACTCACAATTAACAATTCGTAGCACCACTGAGAGCTGCTCATTGTGACTGAGGTCTGGAGTGCAGTCCATAATTACTGCATAGTATTTGGCTGTTTTCACTCTCTCTACAATTGCATCAGTTGTACATTTTGCCACAAGGGAAATAAGTTCGTTTTGGATATGCTTGCTTAAATAGGTGTCACTTAGCTGTTTTGCCTGAATTCTCCTCAGATGCTCTCGCATCACTGGGTCAAACTGAGCCATTAATTGTACTTGTCCAAGGAAATTTCCATTACCAGACTCAAACAATTTGTCTGAGTGGCCACGAAATGCAAGATTGTGCTCTGCCAGATGGTTTACAATTGCAATAAGTCGTCTTAAAATCTCTTTCCAGCGGTTTACTTCAAGAGCAATTAGATCCTGGTTTACCTGATCTATAGCGGTGTTTGTTTGTAGTTTCTGTGAAAGATTGCGCCAAGCATCCATGTTTGTGATGTGTTCTGCAGACCTCTCATGCTGTCTCAAGTGGGCAGAAAGATTTTTCCAGTAACTGAACCCATCTTCACTTAGCTGAGTGGCCTTTTCTCGGTTACCAAACAAGCGGCAACAAAAGCACATAACACAGTCATTTTTTTCACTGTACATGAGCCAGGACCTCTTTATTTTTTCTCCATTCTTCATTTGCAGGTAATAATTGCTGCTTGTAAATCTTCGCCCCTCTTGATTTTTAGGATAAATTCTGTCCTTGCTCTGAACTGGGCCTCTCTGCACTATTGAGCAGCGCTCTTTGTCAGTGAGATGTTTTGGCCAGAGTGCTGGGTCATCTTCAAGTTCAAGTGTAACACATTGGTCAGAATGACTGCTAGTACTAACGTTACTCATTAGTTGTTCATTGGAATTGTCGTCTTTTTCGTCATAGACGTTGTCATCATTATTATCACTGTCACTGGAAGTGAACGCGGAAGTTTTATTACCTGCAGTTGAAGGATCCCCCTCATCCTGTAAAGTTGCCTTTGATGTAATGTTAGCACTAGCAGCAATATCGCTTGAGCAGCCTGGGCTAGCAGCACTGTCGGCATCAACGGGTAACGTTAGCTCTTCCTCGCTAGCAGCAGCAGTGTGAACCGTCGTGATCACGGTGGTTGTATGATCGTTAGCGTTGTTGTCAGCGGGCATCACAAAAAAGTTAGTTACCTTCGGCAATTTCGCTAAAAACTTTTTGCTTTCCTCCCGCTTCCTCCTTTTTTCAGCACCGCTTGGGTAGCTTCGCTTCATTTTTACTCTGTACACTCACTCTGTCTGTCAATCACTTCTTTTTCTCAGTCAGTTTTTTGGCGCTTGTCACTTTCGCAGATGCGCAGTAAGTGAGGAGATAATGGAATAGTCCCAATGTTGTGAGGTGTGGGGGGGGGCCCCTCCTGTCTGCGACACTAATGATTTGATGCCATTTTTCGCAAATGGAGTTTTAGAAATATATAATTTGTGAAAAGTAAAAATAAAATAAAAACGTACACATTTTTGGGGGCCCCTAGGTAACTCGGGGCCCAAGGCAATTGCCGACCTTTGCCTAATGGTAAAGTCCGCCCCTGTACGTGCATAGTATACGCATGGATAGCACATGGTTGGGTTTAGGGTTGGGTAGGGTGCGTGTGTATTATACGCTTGGGTAGGATTAGTGGTGTGGGGTGCGTGTGTATATCACGCAATAAAGTGCGTATCATATGCAAAACTGCGTATCATATCCACGTAAAAATTCATTTTCGCGTATAAATTGCATGATAAACACACTGCGTGCTATAGACGCATTTGCGTGAGAACAGGCTGGTTTCAAATGTCTTTTGTGTTCCCGGACAGCAACATAGTGTCAGCCCAGATCCGGTCCATGTGTGGAATCCACGTGTACCAGATCTAGGTCGACACTATGTTGCTGTCTAGATAATTGGCTCTGTAGTTTAAAATGGCACCAGAAAATACTAGCGATGCACCGAAACAAACGCACCTTCAGAGAAGATCTAGCGATATTTCGTACACACAATGTGGATAAGCTACAACAGTAAACATGTTATCTGTGTGGATGTTCAACCCGTTGTCATTCCCAGGGTGTCATATACTTACGCTTTTGTCACGTCCGTCGGCGCCTACTACCAACGCACATGGCACTCTAGCGTCAATATGAGACGCACAGAGCTTTCCACTAACTCCAATGTAAACCCATCCGCCGCGGTACTATTGGACGCCCAGGGCATGGCGAACTGAGTGTTGACGTAACCCCCCGAAAGTGTCCTTACTGTCAATTCAAACGTTTTTTTTTTTATTTAAATTTATATTATATATATACATATATCATTTTATTTGGATATATTTCAATACAAAAATGTGATTGATAATTCTACAATACAAGATAAAAAATGTATGTTTTTTTGTTTTTTTACTTTACAACAGCGTCATGAAAATTGATTGGTTTAAAGATTATTTTATTATTAATATTTATATTCCGCCTACCATTAGCCACAAACGTTACCATTCCACCATTAATAATCAATTAATCTCAATAAAATATTTGGCAGAAGAGAACTACCCATAGTCCGTTGCTATGGAGACACTGACAGGACACTGGATTCACCCAATCAATTGACCCTTCGCAGGGAGCTTGATTGACAGGTGATCTGACCAATCATACTTCGCCATCCGCCATTTTGTCCGACAAAGGATATGAAAGGATTTGAACTTGAAAAATGGAGTGTACTGACGCATTTCCACGGTTAAAACAACTATCCTTCTTATATTCATTCATGTTTATTTGATGCTATAAATTAACTAGAAGGAAGAGATGATCGCGAGCAGCTTTAACTGATGCTCTACAGCGATCTGTCTCGACATATTAAAGAGCCACAAAACGGTATTTATTGTTTAAATTTCTTTTAAAAAATGACCAAATTTGAAAGGTGAGACTTTGTTTAATATGTTTAATATCAAAAGTTATCGAAAAGCAACCTGGCCTGTCCTGTCTGTCAGCGTGTTGTCAGTCTCCTCTCTGCTCCACAATGTGTTTTTCACTGCTTGAGAGTGGCGTAGCTTGTCGGACATAGCGACAGTAACTACGGGGGGCGGGTCTTTGTGAATGGTCAATTGCAACCAAAGCACCAGAGTTTGATGGGAGTTTTTTCTTCGTGAGCATTTTTTTTTTTTACTGGTAAGTCAAACTTTGGCTATTATTTAAGGTCTGAAGGTGATATACAGCTGTTTTAGAAAGACAACGTGTCTGGCTTGATTTGCTAAAATCTCGCAAACCTTTTTCAAGAAGTAATTTTTTTTATGTAAATCTTTGACTCGTTCTCAAAGTAGTTTAAGCCAATTTAAACTATTTTCAGCGCCAACTACCAAGCAACACCAACGCACAGGTAAAGCAAAAACACATTTTGTGATTAATGAAAAACTAATAAAGATTGATAATATCTCCATAACCTTATTAAGTCTGTGAAAAGGAGTTTCAAAGTTCCAGATTGTCTTTCTTCTCTCCTTATGTCATGTTGAAGGGGGCAATACCATCAGTTAATAAAACAGAGAAAATGTTATTGTCAGAATTGTACTGAAAACTGATAGTCTCCCTTATAAAGCATGCATGTCTTTGCCACCTGTATTTCCTTAAAAACAATTATTGTTAACACAGAACAGCCCAGATGTGCGGCACCTACTGATGTTGTTGCCAGTGTCAACCTAACAAAAGGTACATAATTAAAGCATAGTGTACTGTAATTGCCTGAATAGATTATACTTTTAATTAGTCTAGATGTCATTTCTTGACAGTTTTGGTTTAGGTAGAAATGTATGAGCTGTTGTCAATTTGAAACAATAGAGTTGGTTTATTGGTGAAGTTTATTTATTTTATTTATTTTATTCTTTTTCTGTTAGGATCTGAAACTGAGGTGCTTCGTCAGGAGCTCCTTGAGCTGCTTGAGGATGAGTAGACGATGAAGTAGACAGTACATTAGAGGATACAGCAGTGACTTGTGAGGCGTCACCTGAGTCAGCTGCTACTGACTGGGATATAAGAAACAAAGTGTCCTCACAAAAGTGGAAAGAGGCCAGGCCATTTCTTGTTGAAAATATGCTGGCTACCTAAAGGCGCTTTCCCACTACACAGTACCAGCTCGCCTCGCCTCGCCTTTGTTTGGTTTTCCACTGTGTAAAAGTTGTACCTGCTTCCAGGTACTTTTTTTCGTATCACCTTCGGCGAGGTTCTAAGCGAGATGAGGCGATACTAAAATATGACGTGAAACACGGGAGACTGCTGATTGGTCATAGAGAATTGTCACTATTCACTGCGTCATCATTGCACGTGCCAGACGGAGTATCCTGAATAACCCCAACATTTTTAAATAGTTTGGCCAGAGACTGCGTGATATACCCATTACTAATATTATGTAAAACAGCATACACTCGATTTCCTCCATTGTCCTGTGTGTGTGTGTGTGTCGCGTCGCTATGACGACCAGGTACTATTGTGGAGGTACTATCTGCAATGGAAAACGGAGCGAAAAGCGAGCCGAGCCGAGTTGAGTTGAGCTGGTACTGGTAATGGAAAAGCGGCATAACATCCACATCCACATTGTGGGTACCAGTGCGGCAAACAAGCTGTTGTGAGGTGTCTGGACTGCCTGCCTTTCACGTTCCTTTGTGAGGACTTTGATACTGTGTTCATTCACGGTTTGTCTTGCACAACAGAGAGTCACTAACTGGAGGGTTTTTGCAGCCTTTGTCAGAGTTGCGCAAGCAAATGGGTAAGACCATTTCCAAGTATTATGCCTTACTATGTATGAAACATGTGCTATTCCTGTTACTGGATTCACATTAAGAAACCAAATGTTGATGTTTTTCAAATTCTCATCTTTTTAGTTGAAGAAATACTTGATATTTCCAGAACAATTTAGTGTGTGTGCTTTTTTGGGTATCTAAACAATACACAATTTATTTATTTTTGATAGCTTGGCTGTTACCTATAGAGAGACCAGATCATGTGTGTGGCTGTTCAACAGGCAACATTCATGTGTCACCTGGCAGAAATGTGGCGTTCATTACCATAAATAGTAAGACATTTTACACATGGTAGCTTCACTTTAATCTTGAGAAGCTGCAGAGTTGCAGTCTCTATTATTTACTCACTGTAACTTACCCTGTACACTTACAGAAACTGAGGCATATTGTTGACATTTTTCTATATGCTCTGCTCGCTTGCCAGTCTTGTGCCCGTTGAGAATTGCATGTGTCACGGGGTGACAAATAATCCCCGGAACTGTTTTCACAAGAGAAGTGTTCCCGCCGGGGCACTTTCAGTGTAACACTGTCCCCGGGCCGGTGTGTGTGTCTGTTGTCATGACAACTAAACGGCAGATTGGCAACAGGTGTGGGGACTTCACTCTGAGTGCCTGATTGAAGCCACGCCAGCATTTTGAGAGAATAAAACACAAGTGGAAGAGAAGGCTGGGTGTGTTGTTTTTCTCCTCCGTTGATCTGGAGTGTTCTCTCTCCGTGTGGGCTTGTTGTTTTCTTTGTCTTCCCCCGTCGATCTGGTGTGGTTCTCTCCCATTGGGAGACGTTTGTAGAGTGTTGCAGCTGAAGGATCATCGTGAAAGAAGAAGGGAGTGTCGCTTGTGGGATCCGAGGGCGGTTTTGAAGAGTGGGAATTCGTTCGCCTGGATTGGAAAAGAGTGAGATGAGTGATTGGACAAATTGAATCTCATAAACGCATGTTTTTCTACACTAAATTGGATACTGATTTGGAGTGCTTGGATCATGTTGTATACATCGCACTGAGTGAAATATACTGATTCCTTGTCGATCTCTAGCCTCTCCCTTGACCATTGAAAACAGCGAAGTGAAGCCCGCTTGTAGTGGTGAGGAAATTATTCACCACATCTGTCACCAACTCTGACTATCATCGGCTCTTCAGATCGAGACCTCTGGGTGAGTGTTGGCCTTATTTTGCACTTGAAGAGTGGATTTGTAGTGCTGGAATTGACGTTTCCCATCACGTTGCATGTTTGGAGTTGGGACTGTTCGTGTGTGTGTGTGGAAGATTTATATTTTATCGCCGTGCACTCCCCATGTGTCATGCTGGTCTACCGTTCATCATAAGAGCCTAGTGAGATCGATTGTAGTCCACCTGTTGGATGGTCAGAAGGAAAAGCCCCCCGTGTGCACACCACACATAAGAACTGTTTACCTCTGCTTGAAGTTGTATGCCTGTCTGTTCCAGTGAAAGCCCCGTTCAGCTTGTGACTCTGCCCCCGGCAGCACACGTGAGAACTGTTTACCTCTGCTTGAAGTTGTATGCTGTCTGTTCCAGTGAAAGCCCCGTTCAGCTTGTGACCTCTGCCCCCGGCAGCACACGTGAGAACTGTTTACCTCTGCTTGAAGTTTTATGCTGTCTGTCCCAGTGGAAGCCCTGCTCCGCTTGTGACTCTGTCTCCTGCCACCCATGTGAGAGCTGTTCACCTCTATTTGAAGTGTTGATTCCGTCTGTTCCAGTGAAAGCCCTGCTCCGCTTGTGACTCTGTCTCCTGCCACCCATGTGAGAGCTGTTCACCTCTATTTGAAGTGTTGATTCCGTCTGTTCCAGTGAAAGCCCTGCTCCGCTTGTGACTCTTGTCTCCTGCCACCCATGTGAGAGCTGTTCACCTCTATTTGAAGTGTTGATTCCGTCTGTTCCAGTGAAAGCCCTGCTCCGCTTGTGACTCTTGTCTCCTGCCACCCATGTGAGAGCTGTTCACCTCTATTTGAAGTGTTGATTCCGTCTGTTCCCAGTAAAAGCCCTGCTCCGCTTGTGACTCTGTCTCCCCGCCACCCATGTGAGAGCTGTTCACCTCTATTTGAAGTGTTGATTCCGGCTGTTCCAGTGAAGGCCCGCTCAGCTTGTGACTTTAAGTCTGTTGTAGCCCTGAAACCCACTTGTTCGTCACCTCACCACTGAGAGTCTGGCACCAGCGCCCAGAAGGAAAGTGAGCTCCGACCGTCTACTCACCTGGGATACCCACCTGTTCGTCACTCACCGCTGTGAGTCTGGCACCAGCGCCAGCAGGAAGTGAGCCCCGACCGTCTACTCACCTGGGATATCCACTTGTTCGTCCTTTACCACTGTGAGTCCGACACCAGCGCCAGAAGGAAGTGAGCCCCGACCGTCTAGTCACCTGGGATACCCACCTGTTCGTCACTCACCGCTGTGAGTCTGGCACCAGTGCCAGCAGGAAGTGAGCCCCGACCGTCTACTCACCTGGGATACCCACCTGTTCGTCACTCACCACTGTGAGCCTGGCACCAGCGCCAGAAGGAAGCGAGCCCTGTCCTACCTACTCACCTGTGATACCTACCTGTCCATAGACTTACCACGGTGTTGCCTCGGATTCCTGGGAAAGGAAAGAAGAGGATTTTAGATTAGGATTTTCAAATTGCTTTTAAACATTAAATAAAGTTGTTATTCTTTTATTCCTGTCTCCGGCCTCCTCCTTTGACACGCTCCTCAGGGGTGATCCTGGTCTAGGGGTGGGGTGCAGTCTGGCTTGGCCCACCTCGACCTGTGACACATGCACATCACGGTTTCTTGTGATATTTAAATAAAAATTCCCGGGTATATTCTAAATACTGTTTAAAAACGATATAATATTCTTTGCGCGGTTCATCAATGGTGATAAATGATTCAACCATCCCGCGAGGTGCGGAAAACTCTGCACAACACTGACACAGCTGGTGCTCCGTCTCTCTTTCTCTTCTGTCCACACACACTAAGCCCACAGGTGGAATACACTTAACAGGGCTTAGTTAGCAGACTACGCCCACGATGGGATTTACACCCAAAGAAATTTGTTATTTTGTTCTAACAAGGCACTCAAGTTCGTTGAAGGATCAGCCAGAGACTGGTCTGTACTGGTGCAGTACAAAAATATAATTTTTATTTTTCACTTTCAGACTCAATGAACACAATAATATTCACTCCACACAAATTATTGGGATTTCACAGCAACCAAAATGCACTGTACACCAAACCCAAATAACAAAACACACACACACACACCTATACTCTATTCGCAAAACACACACACCCCCGAAAGAGGAGGAAAATAGGGTGGAATCTTACCAGTGGGAGGCTAGTGGCTCGAGCAATGAGCATCCATGAAAAACACCCCAATCACACGTGCCGGATTTCACACACGCACTGCAAGGGAAATGACCACACTTGGTGAACACGCAGCCACAACACACTAAGAGACCCACCACCGCAAGGGGCACTGCTCCCACTGGCAGTTCTCAGCACCTGGACAGAGTGCGGACACGTGAAAGTTAAACAAAGTTACACACACAAAATTTACAATAAACCTATGGGCGACAGTGTAGGGAGAAGGATAAAGCCATGCCAGCCAATCAGAATCGACACGAGAGAACCTAAAACCCTGTTTCTCCCAGTTGACACGGCAACACATAACCGGCGTTTTCAGAAATCTTCACTTTGGCCGGAGTTTTTAGAAATAATCGTTTTCTGTGATAAAAAAGGGTTTTTGTGTAAATGAGAGGGCAAACCGCAGGGAAATATCTGCGTTTTCCTTTCATGTAAACGGGGCTTTAATTGCTCTTTTGTCAGGTTGTTTGTCTTCCACCTGACTCTATTTGATGCAGGCGTTTCAGCAGCTTGTCCTTATTTTTTAAACAGGACTAAAATCATTTCCTTGCCTTAATGACATACATAATGCATTAATGGAAATGTAAAAATAATTACATTCTGAAATGTTAACTGCTTACCACTCAGCTTCAAAATAATTGCTGGGGAGCTTACGGGACAAACCTACGGGACTCCTGCAGGTATATAAAATGAAATGTAGAGGAATGTACCTTGTCCTGTAGGATTTTAATTCTGTCTTGCAGGATTTATTTTTGTAAGGGCAAATTCTTCATAATCAATGCAGAATATTAGATGCCATTGCATTTAGTTAGGCAACTTGATGTTTTCTGCAAGATTGAGCTGTTGTGGCATCTTGTGAAAGGGATTTTTCGGGGTGAAGTCCTTTGGTGGGGTGTGGCATTTTGGACAATGTTTCATTAGATTGATTACATGATCTTGTAGTCGTGAGGTCAGATGGTTTAGTGTAGTCTGCTGGGTCATTCTTGGGGCAAGTGAAAATGTCCAAAAGAGTGATGGTGGTCTGTCGAGCTGTGGTGAGTGTAATGTTTCCTTTGAAATTTCTTGTTGTGAGGTTGGTGAAGGTATAGGAGTGATCAGTTTGGATCAAGTCAATGTGACTCCCACAATGACAGTCCTATAGTTGATGTTGAGTCAGAAATAAAGCAATTTCTGACCTCACACTCTGTCTCTCTAAATGTGACTGTCCTGCTGGATGCTTCAATTCTGTAGACAGTAGCTTTTAATGTGGAGACCTGCAGGGGATAAGAGATATTCATTAACATGTTGAGTGTGTTTAGTTAACCCTTAACCGCATACCTCGGGTCTTTAGTGACCCGGGACATCATTCACTACCCTCCTCCTCGTTCATTTTAGACATCAACCTTTTTAGTATTTCTCAATCAATTCATTATAAAAAAATTAATAATACATTTTTTTTATAAAAAGAATGCCTGTTTTCCCATTCATTCCCACAGAAATTGTATAGGGTTGCTAACGACCCAATGTGTGTAAGTAACAGTGTAAGTATATTTTTTCTGCACAAAAATAATTTAATCTTTGATGACTGAATAAGTGCAATTCACCTTTATTCCACAAGGTAGCAGTGTCTGATATACAACAATGAAGTGACATTTCACTCATTGGGTCTCATTCATGAAACATTCGTAAATATACGAGTAAATATGTGAGTGATTTGCGCGTAAAGAGACCTTCCCGAAAACTCTTCTCCTGATTCACAAATACTTCGTAAACTTCAGATGTGATAGTGAAATGTGTGTGTGTGTTCATGAATTCCAATCAGGCGTAAATGGGACGCGCGTGCACGCTCATTCTCAATTACCATAAATCCCGCCCATTAAATCCGACTGACAACCATATATGGGCATCATGACACCAAACGAAGGATTTTAACATGTCTTCTTAAAAGCGAATGAAAAGAAAAAATTCTCATTATCAGATAATATTTTATTATCAGAAGTTCATTCAAAACGTCACATTTTATTTTCAAGCGTACAGGTCCTAAAAAAAGGAAGCTTGGCAGCATATCACAGATGCACTGGAGTTTCATCTGTTAATCGAACAGTTCCAGAAGTGAAAAGAAAATGGTTCGACATGAAGCTCGACTGCAAAAAAACGAATTGGTTCACTTCGAAAAAATATAGCCCAGCCCTATTAAAAGCAATTAATTATTTGATTAAAGTGTTCCGTTTGCATATGTTATTACTGGCTCTCATAATAAAAGTAAAAAGAAAAACCGAATGTAATTACTATCAGAGGTGGAAAGTCCAGGTTCAGAAAGTAAAAGTCCTCCTCAGTATTTTGGTCCAATCACCTGGACTTGCTAATTAGCACAGTTTTTTCAGCCAGGAGATATAACTAATTAGTGAAATCAGCTGACTGAGTTCATGGGTCGAATAAACATATGGCAGGACTTTTACTTTCTGACCCCTGGACTTTCCACCTCTGATTACTATATATCATATTTTTTCAAAATGCTGTGTAAATATGTACCCGATTAAGGTGAATTAAAATGCAGCCTTATTAATGAGCAAACGTTCGGATGTTAAACGCACTATTTACGCGTGGCTGGGAGCAGGTGTAGATTTCTTTCGTACCAACTAACATTTGGAAAATACAAACATTTTAATGAATCCGAAAATTTACGCCAGAACCACTTTACACACGATTTACACAAGAATTCGTTCTGCTCGTGTTTCATGAATGAGACCCATTGTCATGATCAGGTTGTGTAAACACACACGAAGAAAGTAAATAGGTAATCTTTAATAATCCACATAGGTTAAGTCCAAATTAGTTACACGATCCAACACAACCATGGTATAGACGAGACCACACAAAAGCCCTATTCGCACGGATTAGTATTATCTAGGGACCTCTAGTCATGTCTGTGATCTTAATCCTGTGTGAATCGGCCATATCTGTGAATTGTAAAGTAATAATTCCCCCGCAAATGTCCGACCATACTGTCCGACGTTCTGTGATAATATTAGTCCCGTGCGAATCGGCATCTCTGATTTTGTCCAGGATTTGGCGGGGCTGTATATAATCTTTTTCAAGGTATTTCTTTCCTTTGCGCCTTTTTATTAATCTTTTGCAAAGAATGGAAGCTGCTTTGGAGTGTTTTGACAGTGTTTTGGGCACTGGGTCATATCGCACACCGACACCATGTACAATTTGCAGAAAAAAGAGAAAGCTAAAAACCACCAAAGAAGAGCGAAGACAAAAAGAATGATTAGATGGATGACATATAACAGCATGCGTGAAGTAACATTCTTCTGTTTATAATATATCATGCGTACATCTAGAGATAACGACAAGCCATTTCCAATAGCCTATCAAAAATAATGCACAATCAAGCAAGGGGGTTTCACATCATAATTCGAGTTTAATGTTACAAATAAATCAAACGTAAACCTTGAGCTATTAGATTTTAACCTGGTGAAATGTTTTTTTTTTTTTTTTATCCATCTAACCAGACCCTCAACCATACGCAAAAAGCCATCTAGTCGCCCACTGAAAACCGATTTCCACTGAGCTAAAATAAATATAATATGGGTATAAATAAATTTTTTTATATCCGGGTTCCGGGAGAAAAGGCAGTAAATTCGAGTAGAATCACAGGCTTCGCGCCACACGAAATTCAGATGTCTGGGGTAATTTCTAAATCACATGAGGTCCTTAGATAATACTAATCCCGTGCGAATAGGGCTAAAGACACACAAACAGTGAGAGGAAACAAGATTATTTTTTAGTGTACAGCTGAAACTAATGAGTGTCCATTACAACAAACTAACTAAGGAAGAACCTTTCGACCTTGCAATGTGTCCTCTGAAGGCAGAAGTTTTACATTTTCAGATGCAGCCATTATTACCGCAGGCAGAAACAAAAGAATAGAAAGTATCATCATCAAAACTTGAAATGGCTCAGAGATTTACTGCAGAGCAAGTACTGAACGCAATCAAGTTGTCAAAATATTGATTTTTAAGAGGATTGAAAATTATAGTTTTTTGAATGTGTTTGAGATGGTGAATATGAGCCAGAATGTACTGGGAAATGAGCTCTGATGAGGACAGTGATGATGGTGTAAAACATCTCTAAAAGGTAACAAAGTATTCTTTATTTTATTCTTCTGTAATTGTTACTATAATATCAGGAGGAGTTTTATTTTATCGTGACAGGCAGTCAATATGTCATATTTCGGTAACACTTGTTGTTTAAATGTTAACTAATGAAACCTTATTGTAAAGTGTTACCCATATTACTATATTTTATATCTTGTATTGAAAATACTAATCTTTAAACATTATTGATGCATCTGTAATTTAGCAATGTGATATGAAATTTTAAATGCATTTCAGTTTCAGAGGTGAAGAAACTAATCACTTCATTACTTACCCAGTAGGCTTCAGCCGTTAACTAAAGCCCAAGCCAACAGCAAAGCAGATCTGGGCCCGTATCCCTAAAGAATTTGTGTGCAAAAAGTGGCTCCTAGCGGCCAAATTCTAAGAAAAGCAGATCTGGCTTCTTAAAAATATTTTAAAAAATTAAAAAACGACACCTCGCCACACACACAGACACCAGTGTAAGTGTTCCACTTTTGGAACAATGTGCTTTGAGTACACAATTGTGAACAAGAACATTGTATATGTAAAAAGAGTTAGTGCAGACTTTCCTGTACAAATTACATTTCTAAATGAGGATTGTCAAATATTATATTTAAACATATATATGCATGCTTATCAAAGAAATCAGGGCACAGATTTTTTTGACAACTAAGACAGTTCTTGTGTCACATCATTGTGACATATGCCATCAAAGAACCGCAAAAGCAATTTGCACGGCTCAGTCGTAGTTTCTCCAGAGTGGATACAGAGCTGTGATGACAACACCGCTTATCGGCTATAGGCCAAAGTCTTATTACATCTCATTGCTTCACTCATTTTACTTTCACAAATCTTAAATGCCCCTTTCCACAAGATGTAATATAAATCTATTGTGACCCCAGAATGTGTCTGTGAAATTTCAGCTCAAAATACCCCACAGATAAATTTATTTTAGCGTGTAAAATTTGTCCCTTTTTTGGGTGTGAGCAAAAACGTGTCGTTTTTGTGTGTATGCCTTTAAATGCAAATGAGCTGCTGTTCCCCACTTTCAGAAGAGGCCGAGCTTCGTTCGGATACAATAACAAAACACGGGAATCTCATTCACCCAAAATCTCAGAAATCGCGAGTGCAGCCTTATGGAGCTAGTATGAACTAATGTAATATAACTCAGTATGACTGCTTACAGCCTAGTGTTGTCAAAGACCCGGTACTTCGGTACCAAGTCGGTACAATTTTTCTTTTTAAATGATACGGTACCAGGTTTTCTCAAACCCGGTACTTGATGCGCGTGCATGTACAAAGCGCGTGCAGTTGCGTCCTCTTCATAAAAGCGCTGAGACATGGTGACCGGCGGTGCTGCTGTTGTGGTGGCTGTATATCCACTGGTTGATAAGAAAGGAGGAAAGAGCCACCTATGGAAATATTTTGGATTAGGCTAATGTCACGTTGCCATAAGGGGCCATAATCCGAAACTGCGTTAATATTTAATTTTAAAAAGGCTTTTTAAACTTGCTAAGAGTTATCCAGCCAAGAATAAGCCTAGAACTGCTTTTCTGACAGACTGATTGTCACGGAAAGCACACGCAAACAGGTAGATCCAAGTGCAGTATATTATTTATTAGGGTAAATCCAAAATCGTAGTCGTCCAGGCAAGGTTCAAGATCCATTTAAACAATCCAACACGAGAAAAAAAACCCCGAGACAGTGAGCAAGCAGACCTCAGAGGTGTTGTGACATTCAACAACGACTCCGTAACAACCACTAAAACAGACAGGGTATAAATACACACAGAACTAACAATCATGATGGGGAACAGCTGGGTACAATGAACAGTGATGAGTGCAGACAAGGATTGTGGGGAATGCAGTTCATAATGTGGATGACACCGTGGGGAAGAGGACCTCTAGTGGACACCAGGAATTCACAAACCAGACACTGTGACACTCAAATAATTACATAAATAGGGATGCACCGATACTGATACCAGCGGTGTCAGTCCAATACTGTGCTCATGTACTACCTGTGCCAGATACAACCGCACCCGATACCACTTTTAGGGCCCGTTCACACATCGCGTTTTTTGCGCGTGCAAATTTGTTATTTCAAATGTAGATGCACGGCTTATAATAAAAACGATATTTTCCGGACGTGCCTGTTGCAGCAGCAAGATGAAGACATCTCAACAGGTCATGTGACAAAAAACAACTATTGTTTATTTTTAGGTCATTTTATCTAATGTTATCTAACAAATGGAATCTTATTCTAAAGTATTTTTAATACTACATTTTCCATCTTTGTAACCGTGATATACACTTTATATACATTTATATGTAAAGTTCATCTAAATTAAGCTTTGGTACCGAGAACTGTGGATTTTCACTGGTATTGGTTCCGAAAACTGAAATTTTGGTACCGCTACAACACTATTACAGCCAATATCAGCATTTCCTCCATATCAGCATTTGAAAGAGTGACTCTGGACGGGAGTTTATCACGTCACTTCAGCACGTGACAGCAGCAAGCAGGCTCCTGAAAGTTCAGATTTTTCAACTCTGGCGTCAGACACGAATTCGCTTCAAACTGCGCAAAAAGCACCAAATAAAATCACTTGCACGTATCACGCCAGACGCTCAATTTGCAAATGACGCGAAATCGCGTGCGCCACGCTAAACGCGCCACAGGACCTCCAGAGGCGCGTAAACGCGTCTTTACATTGACTTAACATGGAAATCACTCGCTCCACACGCTCTATTCGCGTTTGGTGTGAACGCAGCATAAGGACTGCATCACCATCATACGCCTTGTGCATCGTCAAACACATTGTAACCTCTCAAGTGTCCATCCACTTTACAAAGAGAAGCTTCCCGTCTCTGAGTCTTAATGTGGTTCCACTTTGGGCTCCACTGATGTCATTTGACTTTGTTCTGGGGAAGCCCCGCTGGTTGGTGCATATTGTGCCACACGCCAGAGTCTTCTTAGTGAGCAGATCCGTAAAAAGGCACGGGCTTGTGTAAAAGTTGTCCATAAACAGCTGGTAGCCTTTGCCGAGAAGTGACAGCTCCAGGGGCTGCATGAAAGAATCATAACTGAGCCCTTTTCCAGTGGCCAGGGAAGATTTGCCTTCATAGACGAAGAAGTTCCATGTGGTCCACAGGCAGAATCCGCCAGTACGTAGAGTTTCTAGCCCTACTTGGTCGGTTTGTCTTTCATGTACTGCTTGATGCCGATTCCCGCCCTTGAAGCCACCATCCTCTCGTCCACTGCTAGCTGTCTGTCTGGATTGAAGAATGTTTTGCATGCCGGGATGATGTCGTTGTACAAGGGCTTGATTTTGAAAGGTCTGTCGTAGGCTTGAGACCCCTTTTTCTTGAGTTGTCTCGATCATCCTCAGGATCGCAAAGATGCAGGTTCCAAGAAATGGCCTGAAATCTGGACCTCGACATAACCGATTTTGGGGAGGGCAAGCAGTAAATTTCTTTACCAGACCAGTAATCGATGGTATTTTTGGCACCGAGGAGCCCCATGTAGATGACAAGTGTATGAATACAGTTCCTGTGCATTCAAAGGCAACCAAAGGAAACGTTTTCCAGCCTCCGACCTCATTCTTGCAAAGGTGTTTGTGTTCTTCACAATGGTGTCCACCACAGAGCCTGTGAAGAAGAGCTGCAAAGGGGAATAGATCCTGTTCCTGTCCATTACAAGCTGTGCTCCTGGGTTTCATTTTGGAAGGAAATTTGGTAGCGCAGGAACCTCATCCTCCACACTGCAGTCATTCCAACTTTCTGTGCCATCATTCACTGACATTGCTCTTGATGACCTTTTTGTCCCCTGTACAGAATGAGACCTCCCTCTGTTTTGTTTGCTGGGAGTTCCAGCTCTGTGTGGCTTCACAGAATCACCAGCAGAGGATGTGTGCTGGTGGGAGATGGGCAGACTTGCTGGCTGCCATTCTTCATCACTGTCTAGACTGCAAAACAAAACAAATGTATAAATCCACATTGCAATCCAGAAATACATGCTAAAATGACATGCACAAAACAATTCAAAAATGCACGTAATAGATACAAGAATATAATTTGCTTAACCTGTTAGCCAGCACGAGGACGCTGACGCATGGAATCGTTCTTTAAATCTAATAGTAACTTAGAACTATTTAAATAATGTTATTACCTTGACAAGCTATACATCATTAAAAATATCTATGACTCCAGTTTCAGTATCTAACCACTATTTTATTCTGAGAAACTTGTAGTGACAATTATGTCTTAAGTTGTTTCAGAAGTTTTGTAATGAAAAAATGAGTCGATACCTTTAGTATGAATTATGAGCATCAGACGCTCTCATTCAGAAAAAAAACTGCTGTGCGGTCGTCATGACAGCGCTTGACAAAACAATGTCCCTCAGGACTTTTAGCAAAAAAATGTGCAGAATTAGAGAAATATTGATAGATTCTCATAGGTTTCTCATAATACTATTTATTTAACGTATACCCAAAATGGGCCGATGTAATCATTATGAGCGCTGGATACTCTGATGTACCGTGTTTTCAATTCACACTGGCAGCCTAAGGGCGTCCTATGCACATTTTGTCCATATATGGCACACATGAAGAAGAGACATATCATGTGACATTCCAGGACATTCCCTGACAAAAATAAAGTTTCCAGAGATCGCTGTAACATGCAGATAAAAACGTTTTGGAGACAACATGATTACAACGATTTCTGAGTTATCCTTGTTCTTAGAGCCATGTCAGGTATTTTTATAATAATAGATTATATTTATACTGCAATGCTAACCAATACATACTTTATCATTGTGCAGAATACTATATAGTTTCTGTCTGATTTTTTTAAAATCCTAAGCTAAATCAGTTCACAGAAGGTTATTTAAAACACTCGACTTGCGTTATAAAGTAAGTTTGGAGCAAATACATTGTTCATAAATTGTTGTGTATTAATGATGTGCTAAGCTAACATGCTAGCTAGCCCTAAGATGCACCTGCCACCTAGCTATTATTTTTATGAAATGTTTTAAATAGGAATGCTTACTGAAATGTTTATTTTTTTAAATAATGGGATTTGATTTGTTTCAAATGTGAAGTGATAACTTTGATAAAATAAATTAGGGATTGAAACAGCGTGAATAGCCAGTCTTTAGTAATTATAATGAACGCATAGAAAAGAATAATTAGAGCCATAACCCGGCCGGAAAGGTGTGAATGTGAGCAGGAGAGACTGACACTGAATGGGGCTCGTTTGCACCACAAAACAATAGAGACAATAGACTGAATAGATGCTAATAGATGACAATAAACACAGGTTTGCATTTTAGAGTCTAATCAAAATAAAGTCATATGACATGATCTTGAAGAACATTTAACTAAATACAGAGTTTTAGACTTATCTTCAAATTTTAAATATAACATGGTCAGACATGTGGCTTTAGCTGCAGTGCAATTCTAGATTGATACAATGCCAACTTGCCAAATACATTTCTAATAACGTTAAAAAAGTGTCATTATGAAAATAATTAAAGTCCCTGTAAAGGCAATTCTAAAAAAAAAATCTAAACACATTATAAATGTTAGAAATGTATTGCTAAAACATATTACAAAGACTGTGAACTGCGATGTACTGAATTATGGAGTTAGACCGTTAAACAGTTTTTCACCATTGCTATTTTCCGGATTTTTTGGGCGGGGCTAAAACGGGGGCTCGATGACGCACTGGAGCCCCTGAGCTCCTGGCCCCGCCCCTACTTGATGACGTACTGGAGCCCCTGCCGTTCGCTCCCTAACAATATAAATAGAGCACATTCGCATCAGTTTGGCGCTCAATCGAGAGTTATTGTCAGTAACGTTATTATTATTACTACAGCCTACAGTTTGCTAGTTAGCTATGCCTTCGTCACGGAAATGCGTAGGCTTCTACCTGGATGCGATCATGTACGAAACAGATCGGTCCTTATTTAAATTTCCTAAAAACGATCACATCAAGAAGAGGTGGATTAATTTTGTGAAGAGCCACCTTGATGGAGAGCTGAGGATCACCACTAAAACCCGCCTCTGTAGTGATCATTTTACACGGGATAGTTTTATACATTTTCGTCGGAGACAACTGGGATGCTCTGATAATCCGCTGTTACTGTTGAATGTGGCCGAACAGACTATCTCCCGCCTCGGCCTTCATCCTTCCGTCGCGCCGACAACTGTGCCATCCTCGGCAGTGCGTGCCCACCAATGAGGGTATTGTGTGCTTATGTTATAATTATAGTAGGTAGTCCACAGTAAGTAGCCTACTAAATTCTGCAACCCTCTAACGATTTTTTTTGTTTGTTTATTTATATGATCAATATGATTCCTTAGCCAAGTAATTTAAACTACTATCCGTTCACAAAGCAGTCCCTTCCGACCACAAAAGAGACCGAGTATTTCATGCATAAAGTCACTCGAGAAGTTGGATGTCAGTCAGACAGGTTTCAGCGCAGCCGGCGGACACGCCCCCAGCGTTTGAGAGCAGAGACCACTGCTCATTTTTTCAAGATTTTGATAGCTTATTTTATGTACTTGCCGGCTTTTTTGATCATTCAAATTTGGCTGGGTGGCTAATAACACATTTTTCTGTGATATGACAAACTCGGAACACATACTTAATTTTGACTTTACAGGGACTTTAATTCTAAATTTACAATAAACTGCCAAGTGTCTGCTTTCAAATTAGATCATACTTGTGCTTTTAGTGCAAATGGTTCGTGAACTGTATCCGTTTTAGTTTGGGTATGCCATTTCTGGGGATTTTTTTGAAAGTGGGGATGCTGGCTAACAGGCGAATATTGTTGGTTAATAGTCAGACCTTATATATTGTCAAATGCAGGTCTAGATTTTTGATGTTTCGTTATGGTTTGCGGGGACACTGATTTGAAAGGATTCTGTGGAATTAAATTCAATTTGTGTCAGGTCCGTTATTGTAATGTGCTTGCTCTGTTTTTATCTAGTTTTCACTGTTTAGGTTCGGTTTTCTCTGTCCATATCATTTTGACCCAGTTTTCCAGTGTGTCTGATTAATGATTGCGTTCACCTGTTCTGTTGATTATCTCATACGTTCTCCTTGTTATTTAAGCACAGTGTTCCTTCCCTGTTTTTTTGTACACATGGACACATCACAGCTAATCTAATGTTTATACAAATATCTAAGTCAAATGCCCATTTCATTATCAAAGTAATAAAATAAAATAAAAAAAACAGTATATGCAGTTTTAAAAAGTCTCAGTCAGTCACATTTTGAGAACCGTCTCTTTCCCCACAGAAAGCACAGATCCTTCAGGTCATCTAGTCAAGATGCTAGGAGCAATGTTATCATAAAACATGTTCTGAGGTTTTTAGGGGCAATTATATATATACAAACCTCATGTTACCCTTACTCAAAATCAACTCTAACAATTACTATTTAATGACTTATCAAATAAGTAATAAACTGCTGCAAAACCATATACATACTATATACATCTCCATTTCACCAAACAACTTTTTACAGAAGAAAAGTTTATAAAAAAGTACGTAAATGAGGGGGAAAAAATGTCACAATATAAAGCGTTATAACCTAAATGTTCTTCCAGAAGTTTGTGTTTGGATGGGTTTCTCACAGCTCTGTGCCTTCAGACTGTATTGGTGGGCTGTTTATTCAATGATATTTTGATTTCTTTACATTTGGCCTGGGAATACTGCTGTTTGTTTTGCACTTCACATTTTGTTAGGCAATTCGCATTTGTCTCAGATTCATCTTCTAAATCTGAAGAGAGGAGCAAACTTGAAAGCAAAAAAGACAGTGAACAAAAGGAGAGACAGTCTGTCCTTTGTCACGTACTAACTATCGGCCCATTCATTACAGAACGCCTCGTCACATTTCTTGATGCACTGATTGAAAGACTGAAGAAGAGAGAGGGCTGTTGAGGCCTGGCATTACTCTGTATGTCATCATTTGGGACAATGTTCACTTCACTTCCACCACTCTCGCCTTGTGAACGAATGGTTTGCAGAACAGCCCTGTATGATGATACAACTCCTCCCTGAAACTAGCCTTTTCTTAACCCAATTGAGGAGTTCTTCTCTGTTTGGAGATGTACGATCACTGACCATATGAGCATGTTTCACTCTGAATGCTTCTTCAATCTTCATGTTTCACTCTGAATGCTTCTTCATGTAATAATAATAATTAATTCAATTTGTATAGCGCTTTTCTCAACACTCAAAGCGCTTTACATGGAAGGGGGGATCTCCTCAACTCCCACCACACACCAGCTTACTAGTGGAGAGGAGACAGTGATGAAGCCAATCAGTATATGGGGATGATAAGGAGGCTATGATGGACAGAGGCCACTAGGCAAATTTGGCCAGGATGCCGGGGTTACACCCCTACTCGTTTCGAAAGACATCCTGGGATTTTTAATGACCACGGAGAGTCAGGACCTCGGTTTAACGTCTCATCCGAAGGACAGCGCTCTTTGACAGTCAGAGGTGGAAAGTAATTAATTATGAATACTTTCGTTACAACTACTTGAGCAGATTTTTTTTTCTACTTTCTACGTCACTAATTACAGTAATGAGACAGAAGCAGCAAGAGCCATTAAAGACAACAGCTGAAAAGCATAATTTACCATGATTTTACATTCGTCTCATTTACATTTGTATTCCCACACACCAAAAAGCAAAAGAGATTCATTTTAAACAATTACCTTGTTTAATTCATACTTTCTAAGGGTACGATTTAATTTTCACTAAAATAATTATCTTTTCATTTCATGTCCAATCATCAAGATTTTTACAATCGCTAGGACACTTTTTAAAACTCTTCACACAGTTCTCCAAACCAACTTTCAGCTTCACAGCAGTTAATTTCACATTCATAATGCACTAAAACTACCAAAACACTTTCTTTATGTCTCAAATCAACTCATTCTTCCAGAACACTAGCAAAGGTTTTCTCCCAACAAAAACACTTACATCAGACAGCATTATACAGTGTTTTGTGTGTGTAAAATTTCTTTACAAAACAATATAGACACTCAGCTGCTTATAATTCACTGCAGTTATATGGTCCATGTTTACATTACAGTACACAATTCCTAAGTTTTCCCTTTTGAATGGATGGTAATGAATTGAAAGACGAACACTTGTGACTTAAGTAATGAGAAATGTGTCCTAGCGATTGTAAAAACAAATTAATTTCTAACAAAGGCACGTCAAAAACGAATATTGCCTGAACTTTTAACTGAGAGAAATTACATCCTATGTATGTTTAGTCCAGTATGTTTAGGTAAAGTTTCCTGATCTGAGCGAAAACTCGACCAACTCCATCCTTGAAGAAGCTGTGTGTGTTTGTGTTTGTCACCCTTTTGCTACAGGACCGGACGTGTGAGCTGAGCAAGTGGCAATCAGAATCATGAATGATGACGTAGCTTAGTGATTGTGTTAAAGTATATTTGCTGTTGTATTGATTATGTACGAGAACGGTCTACGAACTCCTTGTGAGTGTTGAATCTGTTGATGGAAAGTTTGATGCATGCTCAGAACCACTGATTTGAAACAAAAGATTCGTAAAGGTTTCGAAGCTTCATGATGCATGTTTCAAAAGTGTCCATCACTATTAACAAGCAATCAGTGAAATATAAGAAGTGTACACCCTTCTGTATATTCAAGAACAATTAGAACAATGAAAGTAATGATGCCGAAGCATCAAGAGTATCAGAGACAAAAAAACGACACCATGGTTTTACAGCTTCAAGTCACACTTTTATAAGACAATTATTTTGGTGGAATTATTTAGCCTTAGTCAGCAGAATGGTAAATGTTTAAATTAATCTCTTTTGCTTTAGGTGTGTGGGAATACAAATGTAAATTGTGAGGCTTTTCAGCTTTTGTCTTTAATGGCTCTTGCTGCTTCTGCCTCATTACTCTAATTGGTGTCGTTGTTGATGCTGATCAATACCTGAGTTTAGTGTGAATGAATGGATGAAGGTGTGACTCTTCCTGATGTCTATGATAATCACTGCTATAGTTGAGCTGATTGGATTAGAGCTTGTGAACGTTCCTATAACTGCTTACATCCTTTACGTGCTTTGTTTGTTTAATCTTCACCTGTAAGGACGGCCCCCTGAAATCTGTATAAAACCACAATGTTTCACTGCTTTAGTCATACTTGAAGACGCAGCACTACTGGTGAAGCGACTGAGATCCACGTGGCACTGTTATAAAGATGGCATTTATTAAAGAGGAGAGTGAAAACATGAAGATTGAAGAACCATACAGAGTGAAACATGAAGACGTGAAGATAGAAGAAACATACAGAGTGAAACATGAAGACGTGAAGATTGAAGAAACATTCAGAGTGAGCAAGAATCTCATTGGTCAATCCACACGTTCTGTATTTCGCAATCAGCGCTATTTTACCACGAGTGAATGACGACTCAACACTGAAAACTACAATCAAACAATGCAACAGCTTGATTCAACACTGGACTTCACAAACAAGAAATATTCTATATCTAAACACTTCAAAAGCATTTCTCAAAAATGGAAAAATAATCCAAAACCTGTACAAAGATGACGGACTTCACCTCAATCAAGAAGGAAAACACAAACTTTTTTTATACTTTCAGCGTTTCCTCTGGCACTTTTGCCAGTTTCCACCGCGTGCAAAACATAGTTAAAACATCTCATGAAAATCTTTCAACACAAACTTGACTTGTTCAATTGATTTGTGAAGCAATTAAATAGTTCACTTAATAAAACCTCACATATCTTCCTGCACTTCATCTTTACCAAAATAAAAACTGCAACAAAGTGACGAGTGCGTAGCACATTTGGCCTTTACCATTGTTTATTTTGAAGTTTAATTTGGTTACTTTCAACATTAATGTTATGAATATCAACTGTGCACATAATAAAACTATATTTTGATTCTAACTAGAGTTCTGGGTGTTTTAATTCTTTACATTATTCACAGATAGACAGTAGATAGTGTTGTGGTTTCAATCTTCCTTGGGAAATGACTTCTCAGAGATCTTTGATGCCAGAAAAGTTAGACTTTATTCACAAACAAAGCCGAGCGCCCTTCTGCAGAAAAAGTCGCTCCAGACATGTGGTCAGCTTCACATATATACCCACATCACTTCCAAAAATGGTAATACCTCCTATAGATATTTTTGGGCTGAAGTCTCACACATGTGACACACACAAATATAATTATCTGCTGCATCAGCAGCTTGACCTTTCTTCAAGCCCCTAAAAGTACATCCAAAGTCACACACTCACAAAGGAAATAAATAATAGTGTCTTAATATGTAACTAAATTACTAATTTTCTAAATAATAAAATCTTCAACATTCCCCTCTCTGGGGCTTACTTAAGCCCCATTTTACTATCCCTTTCCCAGAGTGTAGTTTCTCAATCCAGCCCTCTCAGTTTATGCTACCTAGTGACTCAATTAAGTCACTCAGTCACCTTTCAAATGACTAGGTTGTGCTACCACATTCTGGCGGAGTATTCGAGCCAAACATCTTTCTCCACACATTTTTCTTTCTTTCAGTTGTATTTTCTTTCTTTTAATGGAGAAAGTAAAAGACTTCGAATTCTCCCTAACAAAAAAAAAAAAAGAGTAACACTTTGTTATAAGCGTGAGCGTGTAGTTTGTTCTGCCTTGCCTGTGGTTGTCACAGTTATGTAGAATACATCAAACATCAAACCATGCATTATACTATTAAAAGTTTTTCTTGTAGTGTAGACTTTCTCTTCGACCCAGACACTTTACGCATCGTAGAGGGTCACCCTTCGGGGAGAGGTTAGGCTAGCACATACACCCAGGGTCTGGCTCGTCAATCATCTTCTGCTTCCTCACTTGAATCATTGTCCAATGCTTGTAAAATCCCATTTGTTTGGCCTGGGTAATCCTGATAATATGTACTTTGGTTGCCCTCTAAGTTTATCTTTCCATTCTCTTGATATTTTAGCACCTCCATTTGCTTAACCGTGGTTTTGACAACTAGTGATCTTAATATGGGGAAGTACGCAACAGAATAATAATCCTCCTATTAATATTGCAACTCCTAAAAACATTCCTAATTTTGCAAACCATGCCCCCAATGCTCCAAAGTTTAAATCAAACCAGTCCCACATTCCCCCATCTCTTCCGGCATTTGCTTTAACTTCTGCTCTTAAGCCTTTTATCTTAAGCATAGCTTTAGTAAATTTTCCTTCTGGAGCGGTATTATTTGGTATAAAAGTACAGCACTGATCTCCAAACATAACACATACACCTCCTTTGTCTGCCAATAGCCAATTAAGCGCTTGTCTGTTTTGCCATGTCATTTTACTTGTTTCATGTAATTGTTCTCCTAATGCAGATAATGCATCATCAGTGTAATTAATAAATCTCTGCTGATTATAGTAAATATAATTGATCCATTCGACATTTTTGTTTTGCGTGATCCATATGAATATGGATTCAAACCCTGATTTAATTTAATCTCTAGCTTTAAACTCATTAGGTATTCCTCTAGGTTGACCTATTGAATCTAAATCTACATTAGGATCGGGTTTATAGGCTCTCTTACTTCTGTTTTTGTCTCCTTTTATTACGTGTTCTGGTTCCAACTGTGCAATAGTAATTTCTTGAATTAGTCTTACTCTAGCGCATATTCCTTTCCATTTTAATGGCAAAGAGGCTAGGAGCTGTCTGCAAGCCCAAAAGAAATCTGCTAAAACCATAGTTTGAACTTCATACAGCTCTATTGATGGTAATGCTATAGTCTGATTTTTACATTCTTCATTTGGCTTTATCTTTTTTCCTTTTCTTGTTCCTAGCGCTTGAAGTTCTGGAATTCTTACCGGTATATTTGAATTCCAAGCATTAGTTTTATCTAGGTTCCATATAGTATCGCACTTTCCTTCAAATTCTCCCAAATCATGAGTTCCTGTAGACTTATTAAAGCACTCATATCCTTGGCTGTAGTCTATACTGTACCATTTTGGTATTTCTACTTTTCCTTTTTCTATTTTAATATTTGCATTTACATCCCAAAATTGACACCAGGTTCCCCAATGTGCTCTATTAAATTGTTCATGAAATTCAGAATTCCCTGAAAGCACTCAGCTGAGCAGTAAGGTCTAAAATAGTCATTTGTATGACAAAAGTGACTATTAAACACAGCACATTGTACGTAGTCATGTGGGTTTGGAACTACTATTACCTT
>JARPMJ010001058.1:0-100000 GCA_033366665.1 Phoxinus dragarum
TACAAAGTCGAACTCTAACTTGGCTCTATAAGGTTCTATCTGCGTGAGCCAATCAGCACTTCGAATGCACAGAAGCTCTCCATGTTTAAATTCATGCCACTAGCAGATAGAGAGTATTATAAGTCTGTGTTTTAAAAAATGAGCCATAGAGAGTATGTCTGTGTTTTAAAAAAAATAGTCACAGAGAGTATTATAGTTCTGTGTTTTAAAAAATGAGTCTGACATTTTTTGTGATTATATAGTCAGTGAATCATTTTTCAATGATTATTAAACTTTATGAATTAAAGTTTTCTTGCAGTTTTTAAAGTCTTAAAATGTCTTAATTTTTTACAATATTAAGCCTTAAAGGTCAAATAGTCAACAATTTAATTGATGGGGTCTTAATTACAACAATAAACTTTAGCATGTTATTTCAGCCATACTGATGTCTAGAGAGGAAGCCATTTTACCTGGCCCACTTTAGGTGGAATAAAGTCCTGCTCAGATGTATTACAGTAGCTGCTTTCTGTCTAAACGCAAGAAAGATTAAAGTAACAATTTCTGCAATAATGTGTTTAATTACCCACCAAATTGGTACCAACAATTAACATCTGCACTGGACAAAATATTTAGACATACCTTGCTTAATTTGAAATGTCCTAAATACATGGAAGCGCTAAAAATATGAAATAAATGTAATCGGAAGGATAAAATTTTACTTTCTAACACATGTTGAGACATTGTTACAACATTAATTTTATATTTAATGTTCAAATAATGTTTTATTTGTTTTATTATAGGCAGATATTTTATATTTATTGGGGGGTCAGTGACTGCCGAAGTTGTCTGACATCCATATTTAGCTCGGCATATGTCAAAAAATAAAGCTCCAGTTTAACGGTAGCCTATTCATTCAGCGTGCGCAGCTCAAACAGAATATGCGCGACTAATAATAACGATAAATAATTTGGGACTGACATATTACATAACATGAGCACACTATTGTATTGAATCGTTGGGAATGCATTGGGTTTAGTTGCCGTCTTCAGTGCGGTGTTCCAGGGAGAGTACGTCCAAAGGCACACATTCTGCACGCATCTGAGGCGGCGGTGGTGACGCGTTGGATTAGTAGTAGTCATTATATTTGATTATTAAATAATTAATTTAATTAAATGATCAATCACATCGAAACATTTTACAATCCTACTAGCCCTTTATTTAGATTAAAAACCATTCTCATTCATTTGGTGAGGAACATCGCGTTTTGAGCAGGATTTGGCGACCCTGTCACGCTGTTGGCCATGCCGCTGCAGCAGACGCATATTGCAGAATTAAAGGGGTTATATAATGGTACATGCACTTTTACAAGTTGATTGCACTGAAATGTGTGTTGGCAGTGCCTGTACACAACCATCATAAAATTATAAAAATCCATACAGTGGTTTTTTAAAAATGTCCTTATATGTTTTACCCTGTCTCAAATTGAGCTGTTCGATTTTGTGGCGTCACAAAATCGACGCCCCTCCCACGATTGTTGATTGACAGCAGCCTTTCAACACAGACCCGCCCTCGCTCGTGACCGAGCTGTCAATCATAGTCATTGTTGATACGCTGGAGCACTGTCGATGAGCACAATGGCGATTGTGGTGTTCTGCTCTCGGGTGTAATAACGAGCACAATCATTCTGATGTTCCTAAATCCGAATTATAATGAAACGCGCTATGGTGTTATTAAAAAATGTGTACACAGGTGTTAAAGTTAACGTGATAATACTACACTAAGCTTACTTTTGTATATGGTTTATAACAGTGTCTGTTACTGATTAAGAATTAATGTAAAAAAAAAAAGAGTTATGAATGAGAAGATGAATGGTAACACAATACCTACATGTACAAAACACTTGTTTTACATCCTGCAAATGCATACGATTCAAGACTATACTCTAATTAATGTTTTTCAATATTATGCTGGAATAAGTTATGTAGTCTGATCACTTATTTGCTTTTGTATAGGCAAGCATGTGTGTTGTGTCAAACGCCCCATTTAAAGACGCACTTAAATGGCATGCTGAAAACAGCTGTTTTTGACCAGGTAAAATTAGTGTTTTCTTACAATACTAATGAGAATTTTTAATTAAAGTATACTACAAACTTTCAATTTAGACCCTAAAGAATTGTACAAAAATGGCATTATATGACCCCTTTAAGGCTAACGATTAATCGATTAATTGATCGTTAATTTAAACGACGATCGATCATGGGAATTTGTGAAAATTGACATCCCTATTAGTTTTCTGATAAAACTTCCATTTGTTGGTGAAATGATGGGTTTGTGTGACGTTGTTCCTGAGAGGCGTTACAGGCGGATTTTAGTGAAGCGCTGTGGAGCTTCTGGCCCGAAAGTGGAAACACAGCATGGCTCCTTGGCCCGCACTGGCCCGACAGTTGAAGCGCGGCTTTTGGCTAACTTAAAGCCAATCACAAATGTAAATCCCATGTGACTGATCACTCTGGGGCCACAGGAAAACAATGTAATGACAGCACTGATTGGCTGATGATACCACAAGATCACACACAGTCCCAAACCCTTCACTTCACTACTGAGGGGTTAGCCCGAGCACGCTTTTAAGAGTCATTAAAAACAATGTAAACAAACATTTCATGCCTCCTGACTTGTACAAATGGTAAGGAACATGAAATATTAAAAAGGACCAAGTGTCCAAGGGGAATATGAGTGAGAACTGAAAGAGGAGTGCTTGGCCTGGTAGTTCCAACATGATTGGACGTGGAGGTCAGAAGCTCGACCCCTCTAGTGGTTTGATTAAAATATAGGACAATAGTGGCCCAACATCCTGGCCCAACAGCTGCGGCATGGACCTCCAAGAACCTGAACCTTTCTCAACTCTCTCATCCACAAGCTCCTGTCAGGAACAGGTGTGCATTGTGGCAATTGAAAGGGTTGGGTGGTAGCTTCGTGACAGCATTCTGATCAAAAACTGACTCAAGAAGGATATGTTAAAAATTGCATTTGATATTACTTAATTCTTCACACTGCAAATGCATATTATGTACATTATGTGTCCTCTGGTTGTATCCTGCACATTTTTGCTAATGCACTGTAGCAGGACTTCCATGAAAACAGAAAATTTGCATGCTGAGCATGCAGGATATACACACTGCATTTCTTTTTGCTGCCTGTCTCCACTCCCTTGCTTTTCTTGTCCTGCACTCCCTCTCTTTATCAATCTGCCTCTCTCTCTCTCTCTTGCGTGTATATGCCGTTTTCTTTCTTTTTTCTCTTCTCTAAACTAATAACAGAAAGTGTGCTCATGGGCAACCCAGTGGAGAAAAAAAATCAATACTCTCTCATACAAAATCAAGATTTCTTTTATTCTGCCACTTTTGTTGCTTTTCTTTCTCTCTCTTTCTCCAGCTGCCACTCCTGTGAGCTCTCCTACGCTGGTCTTTAGAGTGCCATGGAACACAGTCGTGGATTTTTACGAGGTGCTCTTTCACTGGTATTTGATCGATTGAAAATAATCAGATCTTTTCCCTTGATGCATCTCATCTGAGCACTTGTCTGACCTCTCGGCTCTTCAAGTAGTTTTTCATGGCCGGGCAAGCACATGTGAAGTGTTGGCGGGGGTGTTAGGCAGGTGGGCCTTCACTGCGAGCCGCCCCAACATACACACTCAATCCTATTACTCCGAACCAGAGCCAGAGTGAAGAGAGACAGGTCAGGTTCTAGCCTTGCACACTCTTCAAAGAGAAAGACAGACAGAGACAATAATGTCATGTTGAGCAGGAGGTGTTTTAGGTAGAGGCATGTGGTGGACTTCTGAAATGAGACTGCAAAGACCGCTTCCTGCGCTCTAAATTCACATTCAAGTTCCATTTGATGTTACATGGTTTCTAGGCTAAAGGCTTTTGGAACAGCATTTACCTTACACTATCAACAATAGGGATGAAAAACGGTTCTTTTTCACAATCGGTTTCATTTTGAAACAACAACAAGGTAACTCATGATTTCCGAGGAATTAGTGGGGTTAAAATCAACCAAAAATAGTCACTGTGGTATGCTTTGTTTAAGGTCTGTCAGACTCAAATCAGTGTAGTTACTAACTCTAGATATGACAAAAAATATATATAATTATTTTGAATTGATGCTGCCTCTTTAATACATTGATTTCTGATTTGTTATATCTGAAATGAACTCATCATATGGCAAAAAAACAGCTGAAGGCAGTAAATGCACTTTTTTATAATATTTTCCTTCATAAATATACTAAAACAATTGGTAATCGAACCGTTCTGAAACCAGAATCATCAATCAAAATCGTTACACTTCGCCATGCAATTCTCACCATAGTCAATAAGCAACTATTTATTATTATTCATGTCTCTCATGCATCCTCTTTTCAGACCACAAATCCTCAGTAAACACCACAATTTTGCCATATTTTGCCATTCCCAATTGGGATCAGGTTTTGGTTGGTTAGCATGTCCCCATTAACCACTCCTGTTAGATTGTGTAACTACACTATCTGCTTCTAAAAAGCATTTTTGTTCATTGATGGCCATCCAAAAATGTGTGGGGAGTTGTCAGTCAGCATTGTCAAGATGACATATGCCACTGCAGAGTGATAATTCATAAGACATTTACGGCTCAGATGATTAGCTCAACAAGTTCAGAGGTTACCATAAGCACTGGGGTGAAGATGCCCCAGTGCCCCAGAAGACCATAAGCACTTTGAGATGAATGGGAATCCCAACAGATTGATTTATCCAACTATAATAGATCTCTATTTGATTACAGCCACACCATGCTTAAAGATTGACAAAGAGTGTTCTCAGTGAGATTCTTATCCACTAGTGTCACTGTTGGACAGCATAAATTTAATGAGTTGTACATTACTCGGTTTCATATTCAGTTTAATGTTTTGTATTGTATTTGCTGATTCAATAGTTTTTGAGGAGGCACTGTTTCTCCTGCTTTATAAGAGAATCGCCACTGGTTTCAGGGTGCAGTTTGCCGGTTTGTGTAGGTCTAATGGGACACACTGCTTCAGTATTACTGTCAGATGGCGCAGATGGACAACAGAGGGAGAAAAGGCACTCGTAGATGACAGAGAAAATGGGAAAAGAAGGGAGGGAGAGAGGGGGAAGCGTGTTCTCTCACTTGCCAACGTGATTACACGCTGGCAAAACAGGATCGAGGAAACGAGGAGCGGACTTCCAGAGACGGATATAATGTGTTGGGGGGGGTTTTTTTTGTGTCTGTTTCTAAAAACACTGGTAATGCCACAATCACTCTGTCATGCCAATAATGAAATGGAATGAATTGACAGAGGGAAAGAGAGAGAGAGAGAGAGAGAGAGAGAGAGAGAGAGAGAGAGAGAGAGAGAGAGAGAGAGAGAGAGCTCACAAAAATGAAAAGCTCATTATAAGCAACGCTCTCTTTTTTTCATACATCGCTCATTTTGTCTCAGCAGTTTGTTTTATTTATTTGAAGTTAGTGGCTTAATGAGATCCCAGAGGCCCAGAGCTGAGACTGAGAGAGAGTGAGAGAGAGGGAAGAAGAATGGAAAGACTGGGAAATAGAGAGGAAAATGAAAAATATATATATATATATATATTTATAAAAAGAAGGATTGGAAGGAAGCTGAAAAGGAGAGATGTGGAAAAGAGAGCAGAAAAAAAAGAAATTGAGGTACAAATAACTAAAAGGTGTAGATGGGTAATTCTCTAAATACCTGTCAAGAACATGTTTAGGTCAAATCAAAAGACAGAAACTAGATTTTGCTTAGAAATATAAGAAATGCAAGAAAATTAAGACTATTTTTAGGACCGGGATAATGAAGTATATTTAATTCCCAATTTTGTAATGAAATATATTTTGAATCTAAAAATTAAATGGTATAAAAATAATTGGACCAACCACAGCTGATTCCTGTATCTGTATCGGTGGATGGCGTGTAGACAAATGTTTGTACTTTGGAATTACTCCGTGCAACAACAAAAAAAGACATAAAATATATAAAGTATTGAAGCTGCATAATGTCTGATTCATTCTAGTACAATATATTACAGTGAATTCTAAACAGTAGAGATATAGAAGAAAGAAAGCATTTACAGAGGAAACATTGTATAAAGTTACCTGTTGTTAGTGATTTTTAGGTCATTGTTTTGTGTGTGATGTTGGCTGTCAACCTTTGCTAGTGTTATGGAAGAATGTGTTGATTTGAGACATGTATGAAGTGATTTGGTAGTTTTAGTGCATTTTGAATGTGAAATCAACTGCTGTGCCGAGCTGAAAGTTGGTTAGGAGAACTGTGTGAAGAGTTTTGAAAAAGTGACCCAAGTATTGAGAAATGTGTCCTAGCGACTGTAAAAAACTGTAATATTTATCTAACTACTGTTGGATCTACCTGAAAACCCTAACAAAGCAATGTTTAATTAATTTGCATCTTTGTTCTGTTGTGTTTATTTGTGCTATTGTTTGTGTTTGATTAGGTATTTGTTCTTATTTTATTACAGCTTTTTTTTAGTTTACTTGATTTTAATAGTGTTTGAATTGTATATTGATTTTTATCGGCATTGTTCTTGCATTCCATGTAAAAAGTCTGGTAAGTAAAAAAAAAAAAAAAGACTAGCCAATGGCAACTTGAGCTTCAGTGTGTCTGTAGAGGGTTACACTGGAAAAATATTAATGGTCCTAAAATAGGCTTAATTGGTGTTGTTGTTGCGGTTTCTTTTGAAATACAACCTGAGCAAGTTTTCATAAGATCCCTCAGAAGGAGGAGAAGAATCAAGCAGGCACAACAACATCTCTCACAATCATAAATACACTCTGTAAAATAATAGTGTGTATAAAGGCTACTATCTAAATGGATGTACACCTGCAGCAACTAAAGAGAGAGTCTGTGATTTCATCTATCGTTGGTGTGGCCATATAGCAATGTGAAGAAAAGTTCAGCTTAATGCAAATGAGCAACAATTAGAAGTAGCGACTACAAATGGAAGAAAAGTCTCCTGTTATCTGTCTCCTGTGAGAGACAGCAGTGTCGGCAAGATGGAAGTTAGTGTTACTGTGAATGAGTCACTGTTTTATATGATTAGTTTCTTCCCGTGTACGGAGAAATAATAAAGTCATGTTGTGCGGAAAACCATGTCAGGAATTTTCATCATTCTCTGAGTGAGTTTGATTCATGCGTTGATAATTGTTCGCTCATGATAATGACACACTGCTGCAATTTATAAAAATCGTTTTTTAATCCATAATGCATTTTTTAGCAGGAGGAAAACACACAGTTCCTTGTGTGCAACATACCAATACTCACTACAACAGTACAGCAACTTGACCTCCAGCAATAAAATCACAGTCAGTGTGAACACAAGGCAGCATTTTGACTAACATGTTCAAAAGTTTTGGGTTCGCATGGTTTTTCTCGTATGGAGATTGGCTCTACTCTATGGAAGCTTGTTTCCGCCACAGAATAAAACATTTTAACAAATAATTGCGACTTTTTATCTCACAATTGCGAGTTTACATCTCGCAATTCTGACTTTATTTCTCAGAATTGCGAGGTACAGCATAGAGTCAGAATTGCGTAAAAAAAATCTCAATTGCGTGTTATTAAGTCAGAATTGTGAGATATAAAGTCAGAATTGCGTGAAATAAAGTCGCAATTGCGTGTTATAAAGTCACAATTATGAGATATAAACTCACAATTGCGACCTTATATCATAAAGGTCATAAATCATCCTACGGATCGCAAAAGCTGCCTCCAAATCATCAGTTCTCATTCTCCTGGATCTGTCTGCTGCCTTCGACACTGTGAATCATCAGATCCTCCTGTCCACCCTCTCATCACTGGGCATCACAGGAACTCCTCTCCACTGGTTTGAGTCCTATCTCACAGGTAGGTCCTTCAGGGTCGCATCGAGTGGCGAGGTATCCAAAGCACATCAACTGACCACAGGGGTACCTCAGGGTTCAGTTCTTGGACCGCTCCTCTTCTCCATTTACACCACATCACTGGGACCCCTCAAACAGGCACCTGGCTTCTCTTACCATTGCTATGCTGATGACACCCAACTCTACACTCTAAAAACTCCTGGGTTATTTCTCCAACCCATTTTCTGGGTTATTTGTGTTGGGTTAAAATTATGGGTTATTTTTTCAGAGAGTACCCATTTTCTGGGTTAGAGGGCTAATATTTTGACCCAATTCCTGGGTTGTTTGAGTTTCTGGGTTAGTTTCAAAGAGTAACCCATGTTCTGGGTCCCCCTCGGCCCCTCCCCCCTGCAGTTGTTCTGGAATTTTCTCACAACAGCCATTTGAAATAACCGACACTTCGCGCTCGATCCGTTTTGGCCTGTGCAACTTCGTCGTGTATTCAAGGTAAGCGAGTATTTTCAGTGTTGATATAATGTAATATTTTCTGTGTCCATGTCCCCGTTGCTAGTTTAGGACCATTTGCTGAAAAAAATACCATGGCTTGTTATAGTTGCTACGTTGAGACTAACTTTAGTGTTAGCTGTGGTAATTGTTGTCATGTAACTGTTAAGTTAGCTGCGCTATCGCGAAAACATCTAACTAAGTTAGTTTAAAGTCTGTGTAAAGTGAAGTCAAAATAAATATGTGTTTTGAGTTTGTCAGACTAAAGAAGCAAGTGTTACAGACAATTTGAATGATTAAAAATAACGATAGGTTCATGAAATTAGGTGTCAAAATGGTTGAAATGCTTTTTACACATTGTTGAGAAATAACGTTACATTTATGACCTATTTAATGTGTTTAGAAGAGTTATTTTTACCAGCTGCGCCGTGCTTATCATATTATACAGTGCTCTACTGGGCTGAAGTAGTGAGAGCTAAAAACCTGTTAACGTTAACCTTTGCAAGTGCGCCGGCGCACTGAAGTGTTTTTTGGTTAAATAGTTCAGTTACTATCAGATTTAATGTTATTACCGTGACAAACTAACGTATACATCATTAAAAATATATGACTCAAGTTTCAGTATTTGACCACTATTGTATTCTGAGAAACTTATATTGACAGTTATGTCTTAATTTGTGTCAGAAGTTATGAAAGAATTAGTCGATACCTTTAATATGAATTATGATCGTCAGCCGCTCTCATTCAAAAAAAATAAAAATAAAAAAATAATCCTGTGCTGTCTTCAGCGCTTGACAAAACAACGTGCCTCAGGGTTTTTTGCTCAAAAATGTGCAGATTTGGAGAAATATTGAAAGATTCTCATAGGTTTACATCAGAGTTCTATAGACAGGAATAATATTTATTGAATTTATACCCAAATGTGTCGATGTAATAATTATGAGCGCTGGATACTCTGATGTACTGTATTTTCAATCCATAAGAGCAGCCTGAGGGCGCCATATGCACATGTAGTCCATGGTACACACGAAGAAGTCATAATCATATGACATTCCAGGACTCACTGACATAAAGCTTTCAGAGATCGCTGTAACATGCAGATAAAGACGCTGTGAAGACAATAAACATGATTGGAATGATATTTGATTTACCTGTGTTCTTCGAGCCATGGTATTTTCATAATAATAGATTATATTTATAATGTAATGCTAATGGATATAGACTTTATCATCGTGCAGAATACTATAAAATAATATATTGTTTGTCTGATTTTTTTATCTGAAGCCAAATCAGATCACAGAAGGTTATTTAAAACAACCAGTCGTTAGTAATTATAATGCAGTCTGGGTATGCTATTTCTGGGGATTTTTCAAAAGTGGGGTTGCAGCCTAACAGGTTAAAGAAGCGGGTCAAGTCTTCGAATTGTTGCTAACCTCTATATTGCTATTTTTTCTCCAGGTCATTTTAAATGGACAGCTTTGTCGCTGATATGCTAACTGAGTGGCGGCTGTCTGAGCTGATAGAGAATTTTAGAGGTGAGCATTTTACTACCCTTATATCATCTCTCTATACCTAAAAAAATGTCTTTAATTGGGCTTAAATGTGTCTGTGCAAGATTCTGTAAGGGTCACAACTTCTTCGACAGTGGAGTATGCATATCTATATAACCCTTATAGTTAAAAGATACTTGTGCCTTGTCTTTAAGCTGTTATGCATTAGAATAGGCCAGATATTCACCTTTGCATTAATGTCATTACACTTGTTAATGAAAGAAAAGATGGACAGTAGTATAGACTGTCATTCACACTAAATGGGTAATGCTGCAAAATAACCACATTAGTTTACTAGGAACTTGGGCCACGTTAAAAAACAACAACACAACACAAGTGTTTGGTGAGTGGTTCACAATTGTCTCGACTTATTAATAATACTCATGTTGTCTTGTTTTCTGTCTTTCAGATGAAGACATCTCCATTGATGAGGAGGCATTTCTTCTCTTAGATGAGGACACTATCAAAAATCTTGTCCCCAAAGTTGGTCCCGGGCTTAAATTCCTGAAGCTCTTCAGAGACACAACCAATGTTTGAAGACTTTAAAGGAGAATTACGGCGAAAAATGAACCTAGAGGTAATTAACACATGGTTACCGAGTCGACCGTTCTTTGGGATTTGTTTTCATGATAATCAAATGTAAAGAGTTTTATCTCTAAAAACTGATTAGCTTATAACGCTAGTATATGGGGCATCAGATATAAGTAAAAAGAAATCGCTAGTTAATACACTAACAAGGCTCAAAATAGCCTCACATTAACACGGTAACATAATGAGGGTCCCTACATGCAAACCGAAGCATTGAGAACTTTGTAAGTGTACAGACAGTTTAATAAGGAAATACTTTATAAAGACAGTACATTACGCGTATACAGGCAAGAGCCACCTTTGGAAAACAGACTCGACCAGTCTGAGCCTTGTTAGTGGTTTTAACTAACGATTTATTTTTACTTATATCTGATGCCCCATATACTAGCGTTATAAGCTAATCAGTTTTTAGAGATAAAACTCTTTACATTCGATTATCATGAAAACACATCCCAGAGAACGGTCGACTCGGTAACCATGTGTTATTAACCCCTAGGTTCATTTTTCGCCGGAATTGTCCTTTAAAGGACAAGTTCGGTATTTTACACTTAAAGCCCTGTTTTCAGATCTTTTCTGATGAAATCGAAATTTGGACACATGCTGCTGGCCCGAGAATTTTTGGTTTCTGTGGTAACACCCCCCACCTCCACAATGGCTGCATAGGTGCACTGGAACAATCCTACGATTAACTACGATCAAACCTGTTGGAAAGAATCTTTTGCAGCGATTTTTGTGTGAGCATATCAGTGAACACCCCTGACCACTCGGTGAGTTTCACGTCTTTGTATTTCATCAGAAACTATCTGAAAACAGGGCTTTAAGTGTAAAATACCGAACTTGTCCTTCAAGCCTTAAGTTCAATCCAGTTATTGAATGTTGTCGAATGTTTGAGAGTTGTTTATTTTTCAATTTTTTCTTTCTAATATTGTTATTACAGTCTGACCTAAAATAAATAGGAAAATAAATATGTCCAAGTCTGTGTGTTTTTTTAAATATATAGTTTAATTTAATTTAATGCAATAAAAATGTAAAAGTGCTTGAAGTGTGTAATATAATTTAAAACAAAGTTTTATTTTCTGAAATAAGGCATACTGGCATAGTAACCCAAGTTAGGTTATTTTTGACCCAACTCCTGGGTTAAAAAGGGACCAACTAATTTCTGGGTTATTTAAACCCAGATATTTGGGTTGTTCTTTTGACCCAGAAGTTGGGTCAAAAAGAATAACCCAATTTTCTGGGTTGAAATAACCCAGAAATTAGTTGGTCCCTTTTTAACCCAGAAGTTGGGTCAAAAATAACCCATTATGGGTTATTTTTGACCCAGGAGTTTTTAGTGTGTACCTCTCATTTCAACCTGATGATCCCACAGTAGCTGCATGTATCTCAAGCTGTCTGGTGGATATCTCGGCATGGATGAAGGAACACCACCTGCAGCTCAACCTGACAAAGACTGAGCTTCTTTTTCTCCCTGCCAATCCGTCTCTACAGCACGACTTCACTATCCAGCTAGATTCAACTTCAATCACCCCATCAAGGTCGGTCAGAAATCTTGGAGTAACATTTGATGAGCATCTGACCTTCACAGACCACATCACAAAGACAGCTCGATCATGCAGGTTTGCACTGCACAACATCAGGAAGATCAGGCCCTTCCTAACGAAGCATGCAACACATCTTCTCGCCCAGGCCTTGGTTATCTCTAGGCTTGATTACTGCAATGCTCATCTGGCTGTTCTTCCATCATGTGCAACTAAACCTCTACAAATGATCCAGAATGCTGCAGCCCGTTTTATCTTCAACGAGCCCAAAAGGGCCCACGTCACTCCTCTGTTCATCTCTCTGCACTGGCTACCACTCGCTGCTCGCATCAAGTTCAAGGCATTGACGCTTGCTTACAGATCGACAACAGGCTCAGCTCCCTCCTACTTTCACTCGCTCCTACGAGTCTACATCCCTACCAGAAGCCTGTGATCGGTCAATGAGCGACGGCTCGTGGTACCATCACAGAGAGCCACTCTCCAGAACATTCTCATTCACGGTTCCATGCTGGTGGAATGATCTCCCTACCCTCGTCCGGAATGCAGAATCCCTGACTACATTCAAAAGACAACTGAAAACTCTGTGAGCACTTGACATAAAAAAAAAATAAAAAAAAAACTTTTCCTTTAATCCTCCCTTGTCTGGCTTATGCTACTCTGAGCAATGCCTGAACTTTGTATTTTGAGCACTTCTTGCATTATTTTTGCCTCTTCACGATGACTCGCTTGCTATAGTCCTCAGTTGTAAGTCGCTTTGGATAAAAGCGTCTGCTAAATGACTAAATGTAAATGTAAAATATCACACAATTCTGACTTTATAACACATAATTGCGAATTTATATCTCGCAATTCCTACATCTTTTCTCAGAATTGTGAGATATAAACTCGCAATTGCGAGTTATAAAGTTCAATTCTAAGGAAAAAAAGACTGACTTTTTTTTACCTCAGAATAGTTTCTCACAATTCTGACTTTATAACAAGTATATTTCTTGCAATTGCGAGTTTATATATCATAATTGTGACTTTATAACCTGCAATTGTGACTTTATCTCACGCAAATCTGAGATAAAAAGTCAGAATTGTTAGATAAAAAGTCGCAATTGCCTTTTTTATTTTTCACTCTGTGGCGGAAACAAGCTTCTATACTACTCCGCATCTCTCCCGGATGTCAGAACTTCTCACCCTGTCTCTTAGGTTTAGCTCCAACCGCTTTGTGAAAACTATGATAACGTTTTTGTCAATATACTCTAATGAATCGAAAGTTCAAAAGAATAGCACGTATTTAAAATAGAGATGCACCAATACTAAATTTCTCCACCGATTATTCAGGATGATTTCTACCGATAGTTTGAAAAAAAAAATTCCCAACTAATGCTATAAACTATACTGGAAACCCTCTCATTTGATACACTGGTATAATATTAGAGGTTAAAATTAACAGCAGAGCCCAAACTATTATATTCAACTGTTATTTATTTTTATGTATTATTTATGACAAATGTATTCAAACATACATATCTAATTAACCGTAAATGAGCTCCTCTAATGAACTGTGACATTGGATAACTTTCCTGAGGTAAATGCAATGTTAAGTGACAGATTGTTCAAGCTGTTTTGACGTCTTTCCGCAGTTGAAACACTGATACAAATAATGGTTCAGGGAAAAAAACGTGTCATAGTGTCAAATAGAGCATGTTTGAACATCGCTTTAACTGTTAATGCTTTATTGTAGCATTAACTTTGACAGCCCTAAATTCAACACAACACATTTTCTTCACACACAGTGAGTTCCTGAAATGTTTTTCTGCCCCCTTTTTATTGAAAGTATAATCAGCCCTGACCATTGGCTGTTTTTAAACAACCAGCCGATCTTACTGACCCAAAACTTTTGAATAGTAGAGTAAGTCTCTTGTCATTCATAAATCCCAGTTGATCCCAATAGAAGTTTGATGGTAACATGTAGTTAAGCTAAGAATGCAATGCCTTAGTGACCATTAGAATTGGATAACACAAATATTAGGTAATTCAATCTGGAATAATTGATTTTAATTGCTCAATTGCAGTGCAAAGACTGTTGTATAATGATGTTGATTGCCTTCATATTGATCTAAAGGTGATGTTATGTTGTCTATTGTGTTTTAATGTCCCCCTGTGGTGAAAATCCAGCTTTTAATGTTGTTTATGTCTATGTGGTGTTTTTAATATGCTTTAAAGACAAATCATGTGTAAATTCATAAGTCAACACCATTGCTGAGTATTTTCTCCTTAAAACTGCAGTGAACCAAAGACAGTCTCAAAAACACGGGTTGATTTCTGACATCACAAACTACCTTGTAACCAATCAGGTCAACATTTGATAGTCAACGAGTGAGTGGAGGTGGGGCTAATTTGCATATTCATGCATATTCATTCATACTAAATATGGCAAGGATAATTTTTTTCAAGGAAAACATTTTTAAATATCCAATTTTGGATATAAAAAATACATTTTAAGGGATACAATTATTGACTACAGGGGGACTATAAAATGAGAGTTACTTCCTCTGTTTTCTCTCTGAGAGTTTCTTTCAATATCCTTTTGTCTCTCCATCACTCTTTCACTCACTGCCCATTCTGCTTCAAATTTGACAGAAATACGCCAGAGACAGGGGGGCTCACTGTGCAGCGTGTGTGTGTTTAATGAAGCCCGCAGCACTTCCACACCCATGCAGGGAAGCTTTTGGCTGTGGCTCTGAGACCTCCAGCCAGTGCTTCATGTAGGCAAAAACAAATCGAAAAAGGACGCCACATAAAACACGCAGACGGGAGTCGTGTTTATTCATTCATCTGATCTATTTGCTCCTTTTAAACAATGCTGCTTTATGGTGCAGTCAAATGGGCCCAAGGGTTGTTTGTATGCCATGGCGTATGTATGTGGTGTGTTTTATATATATATAAAAATACACACACACATACATGTATTTATGTACGCATACATATATTATGTATACCCCCATTAGAGTGAAGAGACACTAGAAGGGTCATGTCTAGTGAAAAATCACAAACCTGACTTTTCATTTCTTCCACTCCAGATAGGGGTACCCGAACTTAGAAGATTTTATTATTTTATTAGGGCTGTCTGGATGGAAGAGGCTGAGAGAAGGGAGAGCGATAAGGGTTCACACTCAGAAGTGAGTGAAGAGACACCAGACCTGCGAGCGCAGGTTGGTGTAAATATACATCCGTGTAGGAATGGGTGTATAATTGTGAAAATGTCGCTGGGAGCCATCATAGGCAGCCAGCGCATTGTGTGGTTTTATTGGGCAGGGTGCTAACACCCCCATGAGAGTGAAGAGACACTAGAAGGGGCATGTCTAGAGTCAAATTGTAAACCTGACTCTTCATTTCTTCCACTCCAGATAGGGATACCCCAAACGATTCAAGCTGTATTTTAGCCTTTAGTTAAATACAATTGTTATTTTTCTTTCTGGTGTATGATATTTTTTATTTAATTAGTTAAAAAGTGTTAAATGAACACAAAGAGTTGTGAGAAAATATAATGCGTGTCAGATCCGTGTCATGTGCGTCAGATCTTAAAGTGAGATGCAGAAAAATTAGTTCATGCATTCATGACCTCCAGACTAGATTACTGTAATGCATTAATAGCTGGTTGTCCTGCATTTTCAATAAACAAGCTACAGTTAGTCCAAAATGCAGCTGCTAGAGTAAGAACGAGCCTATGATTGAATCGGGATTAAGCTAAACAAGCTAAATAAAGAAAAATTAGAGATAATCCTCAGATGCCACCTCCGTAAATTATAGCAAAACATCTAGCATTTATTCGATCTCAAGCAAATCAATAAAAGGAGTTATTACTCCACCACCTGCGTGACATCCTTAACCAACGTGGTTGAACTACCAATTTGCGACAGTACGGTTTCGTGAAACAGTCGTGACTAGCTAGTTGATTTCTTCAACGATGCATCGTACTATGGTAGTTAAGCAGCGAGTTACTTCATTACGTTGTTACGGGAGAGTGTCTTTGCATTTGGCTCCTAAACTCTGGAATAGCCTTCCTGATAATGTTGAAAAATTTGATTGACAGCAGCCTAATAAACCTACTGCTGTCATTAATATTAAAGGCCCACTGAAGTGCCTTGAAACATGCAGCATTATTCAATGTGTTGACGGAATTGACACTGAAATAGGAAGATAAGGGCAGAACAGATCGAAATGCTCCTCCCTTTTTTTTAAAATAGCCAATAGCGTTTAGTTTTTGTAACAGCTCGGCCAGAGCCATTGAGCTCCGTAAAGCCGCAGTTTCCTTCTAATCTCCAATCGTTTCTCCTCCATATTGCTTTTAAATATAGCATTCTGTGCAGAATTCAAATGGGTCCAATATATTCTGTGGTCTGCGCCGACTCGCGCATACGATCCGCTCTGTGCTATCGTGTCTCTGGACCGGAGCAGACTGTGTGCCACTAACGTTAAACCAGACTTCATTTACCCCTAATGGAAAGCATATTTACACTGCACATAGGTTATAGGGAACGATTCAGACAGTGTGCCATTCGCCATGTAGATAATAGTAAATGTGTGAAAAAGTGTTTATTTAGGGTTCGGGACACTTTAGATAGATAGCATTTGATTGGACAGAAAATCTGATGAGAAGCTGAAGTGCAGATTTATGTCATCAAAATCGTCAATCCATATTGGCGGAAGTGAGGGACTGTAAGTTTTGTACCCATATCTTCTAAATGTGAATTTTGATTTCAGGGGGACTTTAATCAAGGAACAAAAGACAGAAACTCACTCACTGCTCTTGATTGAATAACATTTGTAGCTTTAACAAGGATTACATTAATATTTAATTTATAATTTAGTTAAGAGTTTGATAACTGGGGGGGGGGGGGGGGGGGGGGGGGGGCAGTGTTGAACCCTGATATATTAAAGGCACAGCTAAATGTGACATTTAATACAATGGATGGATTTATTCGAAGATAGTTCACTTAAATGAAATATTATATATTTTTTAATCCTATTAAATGTTAAAATCGATAGATTTAAATTATACTGTAATGTTGCTTGGCTATAATGGCTAAAATCCTTATTGGTATCAGTGATACTGGCCTTTATTCATGGTGCTTGTAAAAAGATGCCATTAAAAAAATATAGACTGTTTTTATGTTGTTTCTACGTTATTTCGGTGATTATTACAACATAAAAATATATTACGAATTTTAATGTTAGGTGCGATCAATAGCGATTAAATACAGACAAATGTGCGATTAATTGGTTATTTTATTTAATCGATTGACATTTATGCAACCAAAAATACACTCACCACCCAAAGCATTGAGTCCAAGAATGCTTTTACCATCATGTAATACACTCTCACTTGCAAAATTGCCAGCCAAGATCAATTTAGTCCACTCCATCCTGGTGTAGACCACAATAGCACTAATATCACCAGGGCTCGTCTTGCGAGGGAGGATGGCAACAGAGTGCTGATATTACCCCAATGAGCCTCTCTTTCTCTGTTTCTGTCTATCATGGTGGACGGTTCAGTAGTTGAAAGGAGCTGTACTTGAGCGGCTCTTCTGGCGTGAGTCACTGGAAGATTTTCCACTTGTCTTAAGCAAAGAACGTTCACGCGGAGTCCACACTGGCTGGTTTCTGGGCCAGACGGTCTCTCTGCCTGGGCACAGACCCCCCCACCCCCCCTCTGGCCCTTGTTCATCCTAATAAGCCTAATCTTCCTATTTTTACTCCAACACTCCATCTCTCATAATGGAGAGGAGCAATTTTCTCCCATAATTGTACTTGATTGGGTGGGCCGCTGTGATTTTATATTTCCTTCTGTCTTGGGCTCTTCGAGAGAGTCACTGTGGCTGGTCTCGGGTCGTTCTGAGCTCAACGTAATTGACCCATTGCTAAGATATGCCCTATTGCTTGCTGCCTGCACGGAGAAGCTTAAAACTGTTTTTTTCTTTTGTAATATGTGCTCAAAGTGGTAAAAAATAATAATAATGGGTTTTATTCTTACATGGGCTGAGATGCATAATGACATTGCAAAGATTTTTTTTTAATCTCCAATTTATCTTTAAAGATATTGATAAATTACGCACTAACATGATTAAAAACGGCAGTGACTGCAAATCTGAATCGAGGCAAACGCTTCTCACAGTCATGAGAAAAGAGAAAAGCCTCATGTGACAGTGATTATGAATTATAACATTAGTGTTAGTGAGCATAACTGTTCCTAAAGTTCCTACAACACATTCATTTTCATTCTTTAGTTACCAGCGCCTCTATTGTGGCCTAAATAGTTATTTAAATGAATTCAGTTAATTACGTTATTAACATTCATTTAGATAGAGGGAATAAATGACTGTGATTTATTATTGAAAGAATAAGGATAACTGATCGTTTAGTTTCAGTTTTTATTGAAAGGAATAAATGGCGTAAATGTAAAAAGAGTTGTGAGTGTGCCGTAAGTGTTAACAAACGATGAATATTTAGATTTTTCTAACATTACCAAAAATATTGCTCATTGTTAGTTCATGTTAGCTAATGCATTAATGTTAACAAATAAGACCTTACTGTAAAGTGTTTCCAAAGATCTTAAATCAAAAGTTTAGAAAACACAAAAGTCTCATTTAGTGCATTAAGCTAGTGTTATACTTTCCGTGTCCGCGAGTGCCTGAGGGTCCGCGGGATGTAAAAATCGTCATCGGAGTGTGTGCGCGAGGCTCCTTGCGGACGTCCACTTGCCTCCCATTTTTTGTGACCACATAGACAAGAATGTGCGGTCATTATAATAATAATTTGTTACATTTATATAGCGCTTTTTCTGAGACCTCAAAGCGCTTTACATAGAAGGGGGGGAATCTCTTCAACCACCACCACTGTGCAGCATCCACTTGGATGATGCGACGGCAGCCATATTGTGTCAGAACGCCAACCACACACCAGCTTACTGGTGGAGAGGAGACAGAGTGATGAAGCCAATCAGTATATGGGGATGATTAGGAGGCCATGATGGACAGAGGCCACTGGGCATATTTTGGCAAGGATGCCGGGGTTACACCCCTACTCTTTTTCGAAGGACATCCTGGGATTTAATGACCACAGAGAGTCAGGACCTCGGTTTAACGTCTCATCCGAAGGACGGAACTCTTTGGCAGTATAGTGTCCCCGTCACTACACTAGGGTGTTAGGACCCACACAGACCACAGGGTGAGCGCCCCCTGCTGGCCTCACTAACACCTCTACCAGCAGCAACCTGGATTTCCCAGGAGTCTCCCATCCAGGTATTAACCAGGCTAAGCCTCGCTTAGCTTCAGTGGGCAACCGGTCTTGGGCTACAGGGTGATATGGCTGCTGGCATTATAGGTTAAAACCGTGAAAGCGCTGGAAAAAAAAATGGATGTCAAATTTGAAGAGAGGCTGTGTGAAGAAGTCCGTCGCTACCCGCACCTCTACAATCCGTCGTTTGTAGATCACAAAGACAGCCAGATATGTAATAATTCCTGGAGGGAAATTGACCAGAGTTTAGGCAAAGAAGAAAGTCTGTGTCAGCAGAAGTAGAATATATATATCTGAGACACCGTTCGAACTACTGCGCATGCGTGGAACCGAGCGGACCTCAGCAAACAGTACAAATACAAGTAGTCCACGTCCGTGCTGTCCGTGAACACGTCCAAACTGGAGTATAACCGAGCCTTAAAAATCAACAATTTACAGTATTCTTGAATAATTTCAGGGGGGAACACACACGAATGTCCACTATCCAGCAAAAGATGGTTTGATAATATGGTAGAAATCAATCATTACAAAAGTATATAACTGAAGTACGTGACATTTTTAAAGGGACACTGATGGTAGTCAATGGCGGGCCAGATCTGCTTGGCTACAAACATTCTTCAAAATATCTTCCTTTGCGTACAGCAGAACAAAGAAATGTATGATGATTTTTGGGTGAACTATCCCTTTAAGTTGGAGCTAGCAAGGTTTGCAGCCCCTTTCTTGCCTTGAACAGCCCCTAAGATCCTTTTGTAGAAAATCAGGCATCGCCGGCGGACCCAGAGCAGTCACGAATCTCCTTTTTCCTTTAAATATAAGGTGCCTTTTGACACCATTCTGATTTCATTGACCGGACCCGAGTGTGAGGGAGATGAGGAGGAGGAGGGGAATAAAGAAATGAAATAGAGGAGAGAGAGCAAAAGAGGCAGAGGAAAATACAGTTGCTTTTAAGGGCAGAAACAGCCTGTTCAGCACATATGCAAACATGCTGCAGCAGTGGCGAACTCTCGCACTCAGGCACACGCTCATACACACGAGCACAGATGCCTGTCCGTAGATTATGCGTGTAAGTGTGTGTTAGAGGCTGTTATGTCGTGTGGACTATCATCCATATCTTGGTGTCATACAGGGATGAGTGTGGCCCTGGAACAGTGCATCTCTGTTGCGCTGTGAGACTATTACATGGTCTAACAGAGCCTAACTAATAACCTGGACCAGATCACCCAATTCCCTCCACCTCTCCACATCAGCACGTGAACAGGTCTCTCTCGCTCTCCACTTCCTTACTATTTTACCAACTTTCCCTCAATTTGACTCTCTGAAGCACATGCCTTCCTGTAGCTAAAACAGTAAAGCATTGCACTATAGCAACACTATGGTCATGGGTTTGATTCCCAGGGAAAGCAAGAACTGATAAAAATGTGTACATTGAATTCAATGTAAGCCACTTTGGATAAAATGTCGACCAAATACATAAATGTAACCATATTTTACCTCTTTTTATCATTATTTTTATTTTAGCGTTTTCGAAAATATCCAATACACACAGTATACATGTATTCAAAGACAGGGCACAGGTATTACTATGAATGGGACAAAGTCCCACCTTCTAAATAAAAGAGCCAATCACCAATTGGTAAAATCACTACCGTTAGAAGCTTCGGATGCTAAAGAATCAGTCAGTGTTTGACAGCACATGTGCTTTGGTGGATCCGGCCTAAAAAATCCACAATTTTATGCTATTTGAGTGTATGAAACAGCATTTACGGGAAAGTTGAATTGTGATTTGAATTATGTTATTTAATTGTGAGTTCGGCAAGTAGATTTTGAGATTTCAGGATTTCCCCAATCAATTAGATAGGAGTTAGTCTTGGATGCCCGAAATAGCTGCCCAGAGCCGTTGTGAATATGGCTGCAGAGTGAATAGACTTTCCTTGAAAGGGACTTTGCATCAACACATTTTCCAAAGTATCTATACACACGTACCAGCTGCGCACTCTCTTCTCTCTCTCTTCTCAACCAGACATCAAGTTGACACACATTGCAGCATTTTCCCCCTTCATTTTACAGTAAAGTAGTATTACTCTAGTATTAAGTCTTATTATTTTTACTATTACTTTACAGACTCAGTTATCAGGCCTGAGAAATCTCAGACACTAGTTTCAGTTGATGATAAAATACTTTGGTCAAAAGTTAAAAATTAACTTGGCTACCGTTTACATTTTATGGCCTTTATGTTATGTAATTTTCTCCAAGATATCGAAAATAGTATTGAAAATCACAGTTTTTTTAAAGTATTGTAACAAAGTTTAAAAAATGTCAGTATTGTGACAACAATACCTAAACGATATACCAAACACGTCCAGCTTCTCTTTGTCCCTCAGAGTTAAATAGGCTGCTGTTTTCTGCTGTACCTTTAAGATCTGAATTTAAATTACCTCTTTTATGATTGGCTAATCAGTTCGCATGTGAAATTAATAAATCATGCCTTGTCCAATCAAGCAGTCAAGGGGCCCTATTTTAATGATGTAAGCGGATGGTCTAAAGCGCAGGGCGCAAGCGCACTTAGGGCGTGTCCGAATCCACTTTTGCTAGTTTAACGACGGGAAAAATGGTCGGCGCGCCCGGCACATGGTCTAAAAGGGTAGTCCCTATTCCTTTAATGAAAAATGGGTGTGTTTTGGCCGTAACGTGCAATAAACCATTCAGAGTTTCATATGCCATTCCTTTTAAAAGCCAGTTGCGCTTGCGCCATGGCGGATTCACTATTTACATAGCGGAATTTGCAAGAGGAAAAACAACGCTTTTAACAAGGAAACAAAATAGCAGCGCGCCAAGAATACGCCTGAACACAAGTTGTTTTCAGACCAGCATTTGCTATTTAAACAATGTGGCGCAGGACGTGAAAAGGATAACTGCCTCAGGCAACCCATTCTCTCTGGGAGCTGTTCGCCCATTTCCTACACCGCTAATAAAAAGAAGACCAGTCAGTTTCAGTTTAGGCAGTGGCACATATGGTCACATCGTGACTTTTTCCGGTGTGCAGCGTGGAAAATTATACCTCTGTTATATGGCGATATTTTGGTTATAAGATAACCAACACTGAGCAGAGAGAGCAGGGATGCCAACTCTCACTCATTCAGAGTGAGACTCACACAATTGACACTTTTCACACGCTCTCACGCCACACATCCATTTTCTCACGCAGAGAAAACTCACAAAGCAAATTTTGAACTCTGACAGCGACAGGCTAGACAGAGCAGGTTACTTTTGATAGGAAACAAATTCTCAGCTCTCAGATTCTGTCAATTTTCATACGAAATTCAAACAATAGCGTTTTGGCGCTTGTAAATGTGACGTGACAGATCGTGGTTGTGAACCGAACATCTCTTACTCATTAGTTAATAAATAAACACCTATGAACAATAGGTGTGTTGAAATATACAGTGAAACTTACCGAAATGTTTATGCGTCATACATTATATCGATCATAAGGTTACATGATTTACCTCAGGAAAGCCATTTGATAGAACGTTAGTTGGATAGACAAATTATATTTAGAGAGAGGAGCTAATTATGTGCACTATATTAAATATTTATTAGATTTTTCGGTAACACTTTACAATAAGGTTCATTTATTAAACATTATTTAATGTATTAACTAACATGAACAATACATTTGTTACAGTATTTATGAATCTTTGTTAATGTTAGTTAATATGAATAAAGCTGTTCATTGTTTGTTCATGTTAGTTCACAGTGCATTAACTCATGTTAACAAGATTTTAATAAAGTATTAGTAAATGTCGAAATTAACATTAACAAAGATGAATAAATGCTGTATAAGTCCAGTTCATTATTAGTTAACGTTAACTAATGTAGTTAACTAATGTTAACTAATGAACCTTATTGTAAAGTGTTACCGATTTTTCTTATATCATTCAAATATTGTAACGTTGTCAAAACCTCATTATATTTTTAACCTTGAATAATAATACCATTAGAATTATTAGGTAATAATTTATAATTATCCCATTATAATAATACCATTAGGCTCCGCATTAGGTGATATTTTTTTTTCTTGAGAACCTAATACCTGTACCTGTACCTAATATTTATCCAAATTAATCGATATTGAATCAAGATCAGAATCAAATCACAAGATTTTAATTGAAATTGTGAAATTTGTGTCAAGCAATAATAAAAACAGTAGCCTACCATTCATTGTACCATGTAAACATTGAAACATGTTGTCACTAAACTTAACAAAATTCTGTTTAGTTACCAAATGTTTTGACAATCATGATACACTTACACCAAAAATTATCCACAGACTGAGTTTATTCAAAGCATATGTTACATCCTGCTTAAAGGTCCCTGCTTGTCTGGACAGAATGTTTAAAATATCTTATTTTCATGAGCAAAAATGTTCTGATGTATTGTTCTGTTTATTTACTATTGTACTATTGAGTTTGCAGTAATGCAAAGATGTCATTATTTAATTTAGTAAAAATTATTTTTATTTGAAAACACTGTGCATTTAGTTGTTGTTGCTAGTTTGATTTGAGAAAAACACATTTGTATTTGTATGCTGCATTGCGCCGGGTGTATAAAAAAAGTTTCCAGAGCCTATATTGCCATTTAAATTCACCGTTTCTCTCCCTCATGCATTCATACCCCCCTCAAAATGTGGATATTGGTCAATGAGCTGCCAATCTATATTTGTTTTGGAGTACGATCCCTCTGGATGTGTTTGAGTGATTTTTATGCTCCTGTTAATCTGTTTGCAGTGTTTTTGAGGGCTTTCCAAAAGCACTTGCCTCCAAATTCTGCTCCTGGTGGCTGAGTACACATCTGTTTCTCAAGCAAACACTGTTCACCGCAGAAAACCACAGAATACTGCACACCATACTTAATGGGCTTGTATGCTCACACAGCCCTTTTATGATACGCAAGATTGGTGCACTTTGCATCTGTGCTATAGTCGAGGTGACTGGATCAATGTTATTGGCGTATCTACGCAATGAAGAGAACTCGAGTAAAAAAAAAAAAAAAACACACACTCGTTGGGACTCTATGGTGTTATCGACTGTAAAAGGCCCTTTCATACGACTTCAGCAAGCGCTTGGCCTTCACATGAAAAGCAATGCAGATAGAATCACAGAGAGGTGATTTTACAGGGTTGCTAGGTTGCAAGAACATAGGAAATTTACCAGGGACCGTAATCTTAGCTAATCAATGGAATGTGAGATACAAAAACATGAAATTTGTATGCATATTTTTTATAGTTGTGTATTTTAGAATAAAGCAATAAGCCCTTGAAGCTGTGTTTTACAGTGGATTTAGAACAGCTAAGGGGCGTTGTTCGGCACGAGAACGGAATGGAGTGCCTAAAACCCCCTTAGCTGTTCTAAATCCAATGTAAAACACGGCTTCAAGGGGCTTATTGCTTTTATAAAACGGTTACTTCCATAAAAATATTCATTTTAATTAGGGGTGCACCGAAATTTCGGTCATTTCGGCATTATCAGTTTCGGGCAGAAATAAAAAAAGCCAGCCGAAAATGTCAACCGAAAATGAATGTCAACCGCACCCTCCCATCCGCGCGCAAGCGCATGGGTTTCAGTCACGGTCGAGCTGTTATCACTCGTCACCCACCCCACCCCTCCCCTCCGTGCTCCAAGTAGGTTTCACTCACGGTCGAGCTGTTTGCACGCGTCTGCAAAGATTAAGCATGTCAGCGGTATGGAAGTATTTTTAAGTTTCAGATGAGGACAATAAACTTGCAATATGTAACGTTTGTTTTGCAAAAGTCTCAAGAGGGGGTACGGTGCCAAATAACTGTTTTTGCACTGTTGTTTTGCACAGAAATTTTAAATGCAAGTAAATAATTGTTTACATGCAGCAGCAGAATAGAGGCCCACTGCCATTATGTGATTTTTGTGTGCAGTTATTCAGATAATTGTGGATTGTTTTTTCCCTCACATATGTTAAACTATTTTATTTAATGGAAGAAAACTTGAAGAATAATATTATTTATTTTTTGTTAAAAATATTTTAGGTTTTGTTATGTAACTGTTAGTGTTAATAAAAGTTTGATGATTATTCTATTGGTTGTGATTTTTCATTTCAGATCCATTAAAAATTAACGTTTTTAAAAGAAGCCATTTTCGGCTTAAGTTTCGGTTTTCGGCCAAGTGCATCCTAAATTTTCGGTATCGCCCAGAATTTTCATTTCGGTGCATCACTAATTTTAATATATTTATTTTATTCATTAAAAAAAAACAGCAACAAAAATTATAATGTTATAACATTATTCCTCCGCCAAGCAATGAAGTTCCAAAAAGGTTGCCTAAGCAGCACATGCAGCAACAAAGAATCACAAACGGCAGTTGCGCAGTAATACTAACGTAATCCGGTCACAGGTGTGTGTTTGTTGAGTAATTTACATTGGCTTCAAACACGGCTCAGCCAATCAGAATCAAGGACTGGAACTATCCGCTTTATAATTTACAATTGTCAGTGGAAATCAACTTACGAAAGTGATGTCAGTGTCATCAAATACTAAATCGTTCTGCCAATGTTTTGTTGGGTTTAGACCACACGTTATATTTGTTTTAGAAATGAAGCTGAGGGCTGTTTGCAGTCATGAAGATGAATTCTCAAGTGGTTAGTCTCCAATGGAGTTTAGAGACCTCGCTCCATCATGGAGTCCCCATTGTCTTCAATACACTTTTTTTTTTTTTTTTTTTTTTTGGCAAAGCACATCTTCCTTTAGGGATGCGATTGTGTTACGCTGGGGAAATCTCTTACCAGCACTCTATGGTTTCGGCGAGATGCATTAAACGCCTGTTGTGTTCTCACCAGACTTAGCCATTTTACACCCCCCTCACACCCACAGGCAACTGATCTGTGTATTTGTGTGTCTCTCTGTCTCACATGCACACAAACACAGAACACTCGCTATCTTTTCCTCGTCATTCCCTCGCCTCAGCCCTCCACTTTTTCCCTCCATCACTTTAGTGACGTTCAGCACTGGGCCGTGACGTTACAGAAAAACAGAGGGCAAATCAACAATGGAGGCAAGACAGAGGAGAGAAGAGATGATGATGTGGGGTGAAACGGCTTCTGTGAAGGAAAAGTTTAAGTGATGAACAACAAAAGAGGAGAGAGACAATGAACGAGTGAATTTTCAGTGGAAAAAAAAGTCCAATTACATTTTAGAAAAGGTTGTTACAATAGTACATTAAACTACTATAAGCCCTATAAATGAATAGCATACCTATATCATGTTTATTTGTTCATCTCTCAATCATCATTGTATTGAATTGTAACACTTGGGGAAGCTCAAACTTGCGGTGTAACGCGGGAATGAACCCTCATTGGTTCTTGCTGAAGCTCAAACTTGCGGTGTAACGCGAGAATGAACCTCATTGGTTCTTGCTGAAGCTCAAACGTGCTGTGTAAACGCGAGAATGAACCTCATTGGTTCTTGCTGAAGCTCAAACGTGCTGTGTAACATGAAAATGAACGTCATTGGTTCTTGCAGAAGCTCAAACGTGCTGCATAACGCGAGAATGATCCTCATTGGGTTCTTGCTGAAGCTCAAACGTGCTGTGTAACATGAGAATGAACCTCATTGGTTCTTGCTGAAGCTCAAACATGCTGTGTAACATGAGAATGAACGTCATTGGTTCTTGCTGAAGCTCAAACGTGCTGTGTAACATGAGAATGAACCTCATTGGTTCTTGCTGAAGCTCAAACGTGCTAAGTAACATGAGAATGAACGTCATTGGTTCTTGCTGAAGCTCAAACGTGCTGTAACGTGAGAATGAACCTCATTGGTTCTTGCTGAAGCTAAAACGTGCTGTGTAACATGAGAATGAACCTCATTGGTTCTTGCTGAAGCTCAAACGTGCTGCGTAACGTGAGAATGAACGTCATTGGTTCTTGCAGAAGCTCAAACGTGCTGCATAACGCGAGAATGATCCTCATTGGTTCTTGCTGAAGCTCAAACGTGCTGTGTAACATGAGAATGAACCTCATTGGTTCTTGCTGAAGCTCAAACGTGCTGTGTAACATGAGAATGAACGTCATTGGTTCTTGCTGAAGCTCAAACGTGCTGTGTAACATGAGAATGAACCTCATTGTTCTTGCTGAAGCTCAACGTGCTAAGTAACATGAGAATGAACGTCATTGGTTCTTGCTGAAGCTCAAACGTGCTGCGTAACGTGAGAATGAACCTCATTGGTTTCTTGCTGAAGCTAAAACGTGCTGTGTAACATGAGAATGAACCTCATTGTTCTTGCTGAAGCTCAAACGTGCTGCGTAACGTGAGAATGAACCTCATTGGTTCTTGCTGAAGCTGAACGTGCTGTGTAACATGAGAATGAACGTCATTGGTTCTTGCTGAAGCTGAAACGTGCTGTGTAACACGAGAATGAACGTCATAGGTTCTTGCTGAAGCTGAAACAAGCTGCGTAACATAAAAATGAAACTCATTGGTTCTTGCTGAAGCTCAAACGTGCTGCGTAACGCGAGAATGAACGTCATTGGTTCTTGCTGAAGCTCAAAAGTGCTGCGTAACGCGAGAATGAACGTCATTGGTTCTTGCTGAAGCTCAAACGTGCTGCGTAACGCGAGAATGAACGTCATTGGTTCTTGCTGAAGCTGAAACGTGCTGCATAACATGAGAATGAACCTCATTGGTTCTTGCTGAAGCTCAAACGTGCTGTGTAACATGAGAATGAACCTCATTGGTTCTTGCTGAAGCTCAAACGTGCTGTGTAACATGAGAATGAACGTCATTGGTTCTTGCTGAAGCTCAAACGTGCTGCGTAACGCGAGAATGAACCTCATTGGTTCTTGCTGAAGCTCAAATGTGCTGCGAAACATGAGAATGAACCTCATTGGTTCTTGATGAAGCTCAAACGTGCTGCGTAACGCGAGAATGAACCTCATTGGTTCTTGCTGAAGCTCAAACGTGCTGCATAACACGAGAATGAATGTCATAGGTTCTTGCTGAAGCTCAAACGTGCTGTGTAACGCGAGAATGAACCTCATTGGTTCTTGCTGAAGCTCAAACGTGCTGTGTAACATGAGAATGAAACTCATTGGTTCTTGCTGAAGCTGAAACGTGCTGTGTAACATGAGAATGAACCTCATTGGTTCTTGCTGAAGCTCAAACGTGCTGCGTAACGCGAGAATGAACCTCATTGGTTCTTGCTGAAGCTCAAACGTGCTGCGAAACATGAGAATGAATCTCATTGGTTCTTGCTGAAGCTCAAACGTGCTGCGAAACATGAGAATGAACCTCATTGGTTCTTGCTGAAGCTCAAACGTGCTGTGTAACATGAAAATTAACCTTATTGGTTCTTGCTGAAGCTCAAATGTGCTGCGTAACATGAGAATGAACCTCATTGGTTCTTGATGAAGCTCAAACGTGCTGCGTAACGCGAGAATGAACCTCATTGGTTCTTGCTGAAGCTCAAACGTGCTGCATAACACGAGAATGAATGTCATAGGTTCTTGCTGAAGCTCAAACGTGCTGTGTAACGCGAGAATGAACCTCATTGGTTCTTGCTGAAGCTCAAACGTGCTGTGTAACATGAGAATGAAACTCATTGGTTCTTGCTGAAGCTCAAACGTGCTGCGTAACGCGAGAATGAACCTCATTGGTTCTTGCTGAAGCTCAAACGTGCTGCGAAACATGAGAATGAATCTCATTGGTTCTTGCTGAAGCTCAAACGTGCTGCGAAACATGAGAATGAACCTCATTGGTTCTTGCTGAAGCTCAAACGTGCTGTGTAACATGAAAATTAACCTTATTGGTTCTTGCTGAAGCTCAAATGTGCTGCGTAACATGAGAATGAACCTCATTGGTTCTTGCTGAAGCTCAAACGTGCTGTGTAACATGAAAATGAACCTTATTGGTTCTTGCTGAAGCTCAAATGTGCTGCGTAACATGAGAATGATCCTCATTGGTTCTTGCTGAAGCTCAAATGTGCTGCGTAACATGAGAATGATCCTCATTGGTTCTTGCTGAAGCTGAAACGTGCTGCATAACATGAGATTGATCCTCATTGGTTCTTGCTGAAGCTCAAACGTGCTGCGTAACACGGGAATTAACCTCATTGGTTCTTGCTGAAGCTGAAACGTGCTGCGTAACATGAGAATGATCCTCATTGGTTCTTATTGAAGCTCAAACGTGCTGCGTAACACGGGAATGAACCTCATTGGTTCTTGATGAAGCTAAAACGTGCTGTGTAACATGAGAATGAACCTCATTGGTTCTTGCTGAAGCTCAAACGTGCTGCGTAACGTGAGAATGAACCTCATTGGTTCTTGCTGAAGCTGAAACGTGCTGTGTAACGCGAGAATGAACCTCATTGGTTTTTGCTGAAGCTCAAACGTGCTGCGTAACACGAGAATGAACGTCATAGGTTCTTGCTGAAGCTGAAACAAGCTGCGTAACATAAAAATGAAACTCATTGGTTCTTGCTGAAGCTCAAACGTGCTGCGTAACGCGAGAATGAACGTCATTGGTTCTTGCTGAAGCTCAAAAGTGCTGCGTAACGCGAGAATGAACGTCATTGGTTCTTGCTGAAGCTCAAACGTGCTGCGTAACGCGAGAATGAATGTCATAGGTTCTTGCTGAAGCTCAAACGTGCTGTGTAACGCGAGAATGAACCTCATTGGTTCTTGCTGAAGCTCAAACGTGCTGTGTAACATGAGAATGAAACTCATTGGTTCTTGCTGAAGCTGAAACGTGCTGTGTAACATGAGAATGAACCTCATTGGTTCTTGCTGAAGCTCAAACGTGCTGCGTAACGCGAGAATGAACCTCATTGGTTCTTGCTGAAGCTCAAATGTGCTGCGAAACATGAGAATGAAACTCATTGGTTCTTGCTGAAGCTCAAACGTGCTGCGTAACGCGAGAATGAACCTCATTGGTTCTTGCTGAAGCTCAAACGTGCTGCGAAACATGAGAATGAATCTCATTGGTTCTTGCTGAAGCTCAAACGTGCTGCGAAACATGAGAATGAACCTCATTGGTTCTTGCTGAAGCTCAAACGTGCTGTGTAACATGAAAATTAACCTTATTGGTTCTTGCTGAAGCTCAAACGTGCTGTGTAACATGAAAATGAACCTTATTGGTTCTTGCTGAAGCTCAAATGTGCTGCGTAACATGAGAATGATCCTCATTGGTTCTTGCTGAAGCTCAAATGTGCTGCGTAACATGAGAATGATCCTCATTGGTTCTTGCTGAAGCTGAAACGTGCTGCGTAACATGAGATTGATCCTCATTGGTTCTTGCTGAAGCTCAAACGTGCTGCGTAACACGGGAATTAACCTCATTGGTTCTTGCTGAAGCTGAAACGTGCTGCGTAACATGAGAATGATCCTCATTGGTTCTTATTGAAGCTCAAACGTGCTGCGTAACATGAGAATGAACCTCATTGGTTCTTGCTGAAGCTCAAATGTGCTGTGTAACATGATAATGAACCTCATTGGTTCTTGCTGAAGCTCAAACGTGCTGCGTAACATGAGAATGAACCTCATTGGTTCTTGCTGAAGCTCAAGCGTGCTGCGTAACATGAGAATGAACCTCATTGGTTCTTGCTGAAGCTCAAACGTGCTGCGTAACATGAGAATGAACCTCATTGGTTCTTGCTGAAGCTCAAACGTGCTGCATAACATGAGAATGAACCTCATTGGTTCTTGCTGAAGCTCAAACGTGCTGCGTAACATGAGAATGAACCTCATTGGTTCTTGCTGAAGCTCAAACGTGCTGCATAACATGAGAATGAACCTCATTGGTTCTTGCTGAAGCTCAAACGTGCTGCGTAACGTGAGAATGAACCTCATTGGTTCTTGCTGAAGCTCAAACGTGCTGCGTAACATGAGAATGAACCTCATTGGTTCTTGCTGAAGCTCAAACGTGCTGTGTAACGCGAGAATGAACCTCATTGGTTCTTGCTGAAGCTCAAACGTGCTGCGTAACACGAGAATGGACCTCATTGGTTCTTGATGAAGCTCAAACGTGCTGCGTAACATGAGAATGAACCTCATTGGTTCTTGCTGAAGCTCAAACGTGCTGTGTAACGCGAGAATGAACCTCATTGGTTCTTGCTGAAGCTCAAACGTGCTGTGTAACGCGAGAATGAACCTCATTGGTTCTTGCTGAAGCTCAAACGTGCTGTGTAACGCGAGAATGAACCTCATTGGTTCTTGCTGAAGCTCAAACGTGGTGTGTAACGCGAGAATGAACCTCATTGGTTCTTGCTGAAGCTCAAACGTGCTGTGTAACATGAGAATGAACCTCATTGGTTCTTGCTGAAGCTCAAACGTGCTGCGTAACACGGGAATGAACCTCATTGGTTCTTGATGAAGCTCAAACGTGCTGCGTAACATGAGAATGAACCTCATTGGTTCTTGCTGAAGCTGAAACGTGCTGTGTAACGCGAGAATGAACCTCATTGGTTCTTGCTGAAGCTTAAACGTGCTGCGAAACATGAGAATGAACGTCATTGGTTCTTGCTGAAGCTCAAACGTGCTGTGTAACATGAGAATGAACCTCATTGGTTCTTGCTGAAGCTCAAACGTGCTGTGTAACGCGAGAATGAACCTCATTGGTTCTTGCTGAAGCTCAAACGTGCTGTGTAACGCGAGAATGAACCTCATTGGTTCTTGCTGAAGCTGAAACGTGCTGCGTAACGCGAGAATGAACCTCATTGGTTCTTGCTGAAGCTCAAACGTGCTGTGTAACATGAGAATGAACCTCATTGGTTCTTGCTGAAGCTCAAACGTGCTGCGTAACACGGGAATGAACCTCATTGGTTCTTGATGAAGCTCAAACGTGCTGCGTAACATGAGAATGAACCTCATTGGTTCTTGCTGAAGCTCAAACGTGCTGTGTAACACGAGAATGAACCTCATTGGTTCTTGCTGTAGCTCAAACGTGCTGTGTAACACGAGAATGAACCTCATTGGTTCTTGCTGAAGCTCAAACGTGCTGGGTAACACGAGAATGAACCTCATTGACAGAATGTACGATCTGTCCACTTACACGGCAGGTCCAAATGCACATCCGATTCATATCAGATTTATTTCCACATATAAATTATGCCTGAAACCTCAAGTATGACTGAGCTCTCGCAGTTTACAGGTTTGTGCGTTTGTAAGTCTTGCACCCAGCCGCATCAGAAATGTTCATAAGCTTCTAATGACTTAAAGCTTCTAAACTCTTGCATTATATAGGCACTGATACCATAAACAAGGTAATTGACTATGTCAGGGTGTGTGAAAGGTGGTAGTGCTTCTGGGTCTTTGGTCCATTCTGTAGCTGCAGGTCGTTTGAGTCTATGTTGTTGATGCCAAGCAGTTTCTCTAAATAACGCTGTCTGGCATTGTTATTTTGTCTCTTTTGATAGAGCCACATTACTTTCGCTTCCTATTTCTCCATTTATTCAACCGTATAGCAAAAATGCAAACGCATATATCAAGCTGCTCTTTCTCTCTCTTTTGCTATTTCTCTCAGTTTCACTGTCGAAGTAACCATGGCGACGGATAGTGTTACCACCTAAAATGGCGGCGCCTTCCCGGAATGCCACGCGGAGAGAAACGCGTGACGTCACATTCTCATTCTCTATAACTCTCCATTTGCCGAATTCGCCATTTTTGTCCACAAAACCATATTTATTGTTTACATTTCTTGAAAAAAATTGCCAAATTTGAAAGTTGAGACTTTGTTTCATATCAAAAGTAACCTGGTCTGTCCTGTCTGTCGGCGCGTTGTCAGCGTCCTCTTTGCTCCGCGATGTATTTTTCACTGCGTGACATGGTGGTGAGAGAGGCGTAGCTTGTTGGACATAGCAACAGTAACTAAAGGGGACAGGTCTTTGCAAACGGTCAATTTGGAGACACTGAACATGAACCGTTGTGCCGTGCTGCTTATATTTCATTTCACGCAGTAAAAATGAAAACGTAAACGTAGCCCATGCCTGTAATGTATATCGAAAATTGGAAATGTGTTTAAAAATCATATCATCGTTATTTAAAAAAATTATATCGCGATATATATTGATATTTAATTATTTTCCTACACTCTACACTACACTACACTAGGCTCATTTTCCAACTCCCCAAGAGTTAAACAGTTGAGTTTTACAGTTTTCGAATCCATTCAGCCGATCTCTGGCGGTAACACTTTTAGCATAGCTTAGCATAGATCATTGAATCTGATTAGACCGTTAGCATCTCTCTCAAAAAAAATCCCCAAAGAGTTTCGATATTTAAAACTTGACTCTTCTGTAGTTACATCGTGTACTAAGACCGACAGAAAAATGAAAAGTTGCGATTTTCTAGGCCAATATGACTAGGAACTATATCTCATTCCTGCGTAATAATCAAGGAACTGTGCTGCCGTACCGCAGCGGGCGCAATGTTCTGAGTACGCGCTTAGCACTGCGCATGTGTATTGGCTGGTCCAGCCTGAAAAAATGCAGGCTTTTTTGTCAAGATTTGAATGTTTAGAAACAACATTTATGAGAAAGCTGTTGTCAGATATCATAGGTGATTTTAAATATGAAATTTAATCGTAAGCTTGGTGAACAGCTTTGGAGAATTTGATGCTTGCCCGTTCAACAAAGAGATAGGAGCTGCACTTGCATGACTGAAATGAGTTGCCTTGAAGGGACTTTGGAGGGGACATAGGCACAGTGTATAATTATGTAGCATTTTGTCACAATATACTGCTACTTAATGGAAATAAAATGAGCCTGTTACTAGAAAAGCTACTGTTTTAAAAACAACTGAGCTTTTGAGCGGCTGCTGAAAAATGTGGTTAAGTTAGTAGCATTGCAGATTTTATTTAATTACTGTCCTTGCCAGCACTGATGAAATGAGTGTGTGCCAAGAACAAGAAAAGGTAAGAGAGTGTACACACTCAGTGTGTGTGCGGGCTGTGATATGAGCGATTTCATGTCTGTCAGGAGGCGACGTTGCGAGTGTTGGTGCTTGAGGTGAAAGAGCGGTGAAGCAGATGAGATGGCCTACAGATCTGATGAGAGACGGATTCCCTCGGAAAGAATGACATAGCTTAATAATTCAGAGAGTGATGCAATGGAGGAGGGAAAACGAGAGACAGAGAGAGCGATAAAAAGAGAGAAGGGTGATAGGTGATGGCCTGGGGTGCAATAGTGTGAAATCACCAGCGTTTTGTTTTTAGGGCAATAAAAGAGTCGCATTTCTTACAGACTCTACACTGCAGGTAAGCGGCACAGCATGATGCAACTAAACTAGATTGCTCTTATTATAATCAAGTGCAACCTCATTGTTAATACTGGTGACAATCCAGATTCATTGCATACACTTACTATAGCATTCAGGGGGGTCAAGGTTTAGCTAGTTAGTAGCTGGCCCCTGCTGGTATACTCTTTACATTTACAAGTGGCACAAGTGCAGTTAAAAATCGAGCTATGACAGGGTTTGTGTAGTCAAGCTATAGTTTTCATCTGCTGTTGTCCATGCGAATACTCCTTTTGTGTAATCACATCCAGGTTGGCCAAGCTAACTGAAGAGAGACACAGCCTGCTCTAAGCTGTATGTCTCTCGTTTTACTACCAGCCCCTCATTATGTTTAAGTATCAGGGCTCTCCATATACCATAATACCCTATAGCCCAATTCCTTTCAAATAAATAGCAGCGTTGCCATTTTGACTGTAACAAGTTTTCTTTAAACTCATTAATTTCATGCATGGGGCCTAATTAGGAAGGTCCTGCCAAAGCATATGCACTGCCAAAATGCAGCCAGTGAATTAGTAGCATAAGAAAATCATGTTTGTTTGTCATATACCACTGAATAGCAACAGAGAGTCAGTGTTATTGCTGAAGTTGTACATTGAAGTGTAATAAACAGAAGTTATTCCCTTGTGTTTGGAAACACGTCATGTTCATTTCAGCCCAGTTGTTGCGGCCTAATGCTGCGAGGATGGGGCCACAGCAGCACCCAGTGGTTACTTATATTATAACAACAGACCCTTTTATTCTCTCGGCTTGCCTTTGTGGCAGGTAGTGTTATAGTACTAGCATAGTATGGCCAGATTATACCATGGTACATGACAGTTCAGTTCAAGTTTTGTCAGTGCAATGCAGGCAAATAAATAATATTATTGTTTGAATATTAAGTGACACCAACTAGCAAGCCAAAGGCGACAGTGGCAAGGACGTCGTGTATGAAAATGTCTTTACCTGCAGTCATTCACAAGGCCCATGTGCAGGTGGCAACTTAATAAAGACCTTCAACGCTGGCACGCGGTAGAATGTATTTTGCAGCAGAGTCAAATTCAGTGGATGGTAAACTCACTTCTGCCCGCGATGTTTTAGTTTTAGTTTTAGAAGTATCCATATTGAGCGAGATCCCGCTTCAATTCAGCTTGCGTGAGTGATCCGAACTGTCCAAAATGATAGAGAATGAATCGCGAACCGATAAATGCCGTTTTGCTGCCCCGACTCAAAAGAATGATTCATTAACGGGATGGACTACGATTCACTACTTCTACATCTAATTCTAATTTATTAACAATCTGAACTCAGAAAATGTACATATTTTGCCTCTCAGTTGTTGATTGTAGGCTAGTGAAAATTACCAAGATGACTTGATTTTTAATATGACTGTAACTTGGTCGAGTTTTGTAGGTGAGATCAAGGAGCTTTTCGAAAAAAAAAAATCTAAACTTTATTTTTTGAAAGTTTTACATTTTTCCTTTTTTTACATTTGAACCAAAAAGAACTCAAAAAGAACTCAAAGTAACAAACAGACAGACCGATCAAAGAAGAAATTACTCACTAGCCTATAATGTGAAGCCACCATACAATCATGTTCCCTAGACAAACTAAATGAAATAAATATATTTTATAATATAAATGGCATCTATTTATCAAAGAAAGTTTTCCGTTTCTTCCAATAACTTTCCCCTTTTTTCCAAAGCATGTCTTAAGAAAAAAAGTCATTTTCTCCATGTTGTATATTTCGTTTGTAATTTATATCCACTTGTAGGCCTATTCGTATGTTGCGTGTAATGGCCTTCTTGCTTGTAAGATTTGTAGCAGATATCTGTCTTCCTTTCTTGTCCCATTTGGTATATTTCCAAGGTAAATCACAGAAAAGGTCTTAGTTGTAATACCAAAATCTTTTTTTATATATCTAATAATATCTGTCCAGTAGGGGGCGATCTTAGAACACCCCAAAAAGATGTGAAAATGCCCTGCTGATTTCTGTCCACAGTTCCTCCAGCAATTACCATGTTCAGAGTTTTTAGTCTGTTGTTCTTTGATCTTTGGAGTAATGAAGTACCTTAATGTATTTTTCCAAGTAAATTATCTCCATAAGTCAGAGCTGGAAGTAGTAGCAATGGTTTCACATATATTTAGCCAGTCGTCCTCGGTTATATTCATTCCACTTTCATTTTCCCATCTTTTTTTAATATACATAGTGGAAAGCTTTTTCCCTGATTGTAAAAGAGAATATATTCTGGAGACATGTTTTTTAGTGAGTTTCCCCCTACATACATTTATGAAAAGCATAACTAAGGGGCTGGTCTCTGCATTTTCGAAATGTTTTTCGATGATTCACTATTTCAAAACACTCGAAAAACACTGGCGACAACTACTGGTCAAGAAATGCAGCCAAACATGTAAAATGACAATTAATATACAACCCAATTGCAAATGATTTCATGAAATTATGTGATCTATTTAACGCTTTATGTCTAAACGTCATCAAATGCCATTAAAGCGTGTAAAATGTAATATTTAGGCTATTTGTTTTGTGTGTTTTTAGTGGCCCGAAACAATTAACAAAACTATTCTCCTTTTTTTTAAATACACACTTTATGTTTGTCCTACATTACCTAAAACAGTTTAAGGGGTCATATAACATGAGAAATCAGATTGGCCTTTATCTTTTGGCTTTGTATGGGCTACTATTAAAACATACTGCAAGTTTCACACAAGTCCTGAAAAGTGAAGCCAAAACGTTTCGATCGCCCCCCCAGGTGGCTGGATGCAGTATTTGTTATAAACCCTGCCCTTTCCATGTTTTTTTTTATATATTAGACATTAAGACCAAGGGGGTAATCCATCCGCCGGAAACTGAAGCCTCCACGGGAGCCGCCATTGTATCAGACCATCACCTGCTGTTAGCGTTCCATTGACTCAAGCATTCATTTTTGCGTCACTTTGACAGCGAATAACTTTACATCTGAAGCGTCCAAAGACTCCATTTGTCCATTATTTATTTCTAAAGAAACTCAACAATGTATAAAAGGCTCCATTACTTTGTATCTTACGTTATGACTTCGTAGAAGCTGTTTTTGTAAAAAATAGGCTAACGATTGCGTCATACCCACGCGACTCTCTGTCGCACTGTAGATAAATTACCGTATGGACAGGCAGAGAAGCTCGCAAGCAATCGGGGGGACGTGGAGGCATAAAGTCAAGGGAGAAGCCCATAGAGATTCATAAAGTTGCTCATGCTGCTAGCTCATTGACAACTAATAATCACGCTCTCCGTCTCTGAGAGATTTGGAAGGGAATGATTCAGATTTCCCCTCGGCACAGCTACTAGGAGACCCACGTCACATCTACGTCATCAAGCTCAGTTTGAGTCTGCGCAGTTCGCCTGGCGATCAGGAAGTGAGTGCTTCAAATGGGCTTCACTTTTCTCCGTTGAAATCTATGGGGTCGCTGTGTCCATCTTATATACTGTCTATGATTAAGACAAACATGAAACAGTTAGCCTATATCAAGACATCCAAAAAGATAGTAACTGAAAAGTTGGATTTACAATACAATAAAAGAAAGAGGAAAACTAAAGGCAATATAATTCTAAACAAATAAATAATGTATTAGGCTAGTAGGCTACTTAAAAAAAGAAGACAGCGTGGTGCAGGTATGACATCACTTTGTAGGGCAAAACGCGGGAACGAGTTAGCATTTTAGCACTTCCGGTTCAATCCTCCTGAAGTCAATGGGTTTTTTGAATGGGTTTTTGGTTATATGGTGAACGCAAGCTCAAGACTTTCACCTTTTATTCTACAACATAAAATACATCAGTATTGCCCCACTCGTGATTTTTCAAGCTGTTACGTGTCTTGAAAAAGGCAGTTGCTAACAAGTGGCTAAATGGGACTACGGAGGCTGTCGAGGACATTAGTTGTCATCACGCCGAACAGGTAAACTCAGTTTGCTTTTACAGCCTCACTTATAATTGTTCTTACAAACACTTATAAAAAATTATAACTTAAACTCTCTGTGAAAATGTTGTAGGCTATATAAAAAACAGAAAGAAAAAAAAACTTGTGAAGATTAGTGAGGGTGACGTTAAGCTTTTAGCTTTTTACTTCTGGCGACTGCACTTAGGCTTCAAAGTTCATAAAAGTAGTGTTCATCTGTAAAAAAAAAAAATTTGATGGACAAAATTTTGTTGATCACAGAGTTTGTTTTTTGCGATAAACCAAAAGCCTATGGAGAATTACTATTTGGTGGGAACTGACAAAAGTTTAACGTTTTTAATCAAAATATGAACAAACAACAAAACGAAAAGTAAGGTGGCAGCCCCTCATAGATGACTGCCGCATATAAACATAACAAAACACCAACCAGGCCTGGTCCTCTCTTGTCTTCCACTGTCATCACTCCTCCTTTTATCCTTCATGAGCTCCTCTGTGGTACTCGCAAGACTAGCGGTATGGCACGCAGGTGACGATCATTAGCACACGTGCCGATCATTACCACAACCGCCCTGCTTGCCACAACAACTTCTAGCGACATTTAGCTATGAGCAGGCTTTAGCTACTTTCCATTAGAAATAGTAGCAACACTGTATACAACCCTAATGTACCTGACAGTAGTATCATGTGCTCTTGAGTCCTGAAACCAATGCTGCAACACTACCCAATTCATTGACTTAAACTGGTGTGTAATATTTAAAAGGAATATGTATTGCTTTTAAGCTGTCTTACCATGGTTATGTTAGCAGAGTATACCAAAATCTTAAAGATCATAATTAAAATTTTGTTCCCTGTGCACACTAAATTGTCCAGTGGTAAACATACAACATTAGACTGGTAATTCACGTTTTAGCATAGTAATAGTAATAGTAAAAATGTCTATATAGTAGGCCAACAAAAGTTTTTAAGATTTAGGGTAGAATAAAAAATACATTTAAATTCTGTTTCCTGTGCACTCATTGACTTGACTTGGCAGAGTGAAAAACTGGCAAAAAGTGACTTCCGTTCTTGGCTCCCTCTTACTTTTCCTGATTTTCCCTTGCTTTTTTTAAAAGATTATATGTATATTACTTAGACTTAAAAAAAATAGCTACCTTGAGTATGTTAATGAATCAGAATTAGTGAGTGTAAACAATGATGGGTTTAAGAGAGTTTTAGGACCATGGCTCCTGTAATCCATCACTGGTGAGGATTGGTGAGGATTCTTGAACACTTGATATACTCTGTGTCTCCTGATGTAATCACAGCTGTACTGTAGCAAGCATGCTCAGCGGGGAATGAACTGATTTTCACTTCAAAATGTCGCCTTCAGTTGAAGTACCGGCTGTACAGCGCCTCATTTCTGCTCAAAAGGAGATACTTCGCTGGAGCTCTCACAGAGGGGAAGTCATTGACGTAGATGAATGCATCTCAGGGATGAAACGCTCATAGTTCTGTCTAGATGAGCCCGGTACCACTGGCATCGCACCAAGCTGTAGTGCGTTGTAAAGTTTCTTGGTAATGTTTGTGCTGTAAATTTGCAAAGGTAAGAAAAATCTACAGCTACAATTTCCTGATAACTCTCTTCGGAAACAGGCAAGTTAAAGGAGCTGCCAAAGAGTGGATAAATTGCTCTTGCATGTCTCACAACAAATGGGATGCAACAAAATTGAATATGTGGAAGTAAATAACGCATTAGTCTGTTCATTACATAAACAATTTTTTTTTTCATTAAAATGTTTAATCATTAAACTTCACAGACATGCCTACAGTGTGTGTCTACGTTTACACAACAACGATATGCTTAAAGGAGAACTCCGGTCAATTTTTAGTAAATTTGGAGTGCTGTCAATACAGAGAACAACGACAAAAATCGGTGTTGCCTACACTGTTTTATCCTATTTTTAAAATTTGCACCCTATTGACTTGAATGGGGCAAGTTTTAAACCTGCTTTTATCCTCTTAACATATTTGATGTGCCATTACAAGTGTTGTGGCATGTTGAGTGATTCCTTAAGAGTGAACACGAGTGAATCTGACTGCAGTAGATGTGAAAGATATTAATAAAAATGATGTTATTTCAGCCAGCGCAAATACCTGTATTTAGTTCCTGTTTTCGGTGGAAGTCCAAAGTAGTCGATTGTCGAGTTCACGCGCATAGGTTTAGTTGCTATGATCGCGCGCGTGAACTCGACAATCGACTACTTTGGACTTCCACCGAAAACAGGAACTAAATACAGGTATTTGCGCTGGCTGATATAACATAATTTTTATTAATATCTTTCACATCTACTGCAGTCAGATTCACTCGTGTTCACTCTTAAGGAATCACTCAACATGGCTGGGCACTTGTAAAAATGATCCCCATTCACATGGATCCGCTTAAAACGACTAAAAACGCTGTATTCTGCTGCCAGACCATTAGATGGCGATGAAACACTATAGACTGAACATGTAATATGCATGTGCATGACGTCATTGTCTTAATAGATTCACGTTTTTGTTGTTTATACAGAGACTATTTTCAAAAACTTGCACTTTGAAATCCGTTTTCAAAACTTTGCGTTTTCAGGCACCCAAATGCCGTTTTCGTGTAAACTAACGGCCAAAACACTTAAAAAGTTTTATGTTTTCAGTTGAAAACGGTGTCGTGTAAACAGCATCTAACATAGGGGTTTCCAAACCTGCTCTTTGAGGGCCACTGCCCAGCAGAGTTATGCTCCCACCTGTAAGCCCGTCTATTGGTCAAATGGCAGTTTCAATTGTACGGGTGAAGGTTACTGCGTGTTACTATCTTTTCTGTGTGGCAAAGTCATTTGAAGAGAAGCATTCTGTTTTTCCACTTGTAAATTATACCATGTAAATAGCGAATCCGCCATGGTGCGAGTGCAACTGGCTTTTAAAGGGAATGGGAGATGAGACTCTGATTGGGTTTTACGTTACACCCAAAACACACCTACCCACACAGCAACATTTTGTCGGCCCAGATCCGGCCCACATCTGGCACTTGTGGAATGCGGATCTGGCCCACATGCAGCGTGGAATGACGGCCCTTGAGTGGGCCGCTCCTGTTTGCCAGATCTGGGCCACAAGCAGACCATAGCAATGCCACATGTCAGCCAAGAGCAAAGAAATAAACCAGAACTGGACCTTATCTGAGCCACAAAATCTGTGTATATTAAATATAAAGTAATTTCAGCCTTAGTAAAGCCTGTTAACAAGCAGAATCACTGAAGGAAAGAAGAGAACAGAAAAAGAGACGAGCAGAAACACAAGAACTAAAACGGACTTCAGTCACAGCCTTAGATGAAATCCACTGAAGTGAAAAGAAGACATTAAATCTTAGAAATATCTCTGCAGAGGAGGATTAAACAACTCCACAAACAGCATTACCAACTTCACTTATTACTAACCAGACTGACTTTATTTCTGTCAGACGTCTACAGAAGTTTTTATTGTGAATTAACAGAGGTTTAACTCTAAAGTCACCATAACAGTGATTAGTGTTTCCATTAGTTGGGCTCTTAACTCTTATTATGTCTTTATGGCTGCTATGACAGTGTGTCAAACACATTTTCAGCAGCAAAGAAAGCCAATGTGAATCAGGTCAGGTGATGATGGTGATCTGTTGATGGTTTTATAATCATCATGAAATAGACTGATTCACAGATCTCTTTTGAATATAACAGTTGTGTTGTTCCATTAGTGTTTGCACATCACAAACCCGGTGTTACTGCAGCATGAGGTCTGGCAATATTACAACAATCAGTTAGAAGATTTTAACAAACACGATCACAAAAAGCTAGCCTGCAATGACACACACAGACATCAACAATCAGTGTATGAATCTCATCAATGGTGACAATCAACAATATGTAGATAAACAGATAATTTCAGAACAGCACTGAAAATCTACTAAGTCACAACAAAAACAACAGCAACAAAATAAAAGCAAATATTTAGAATTAAACAAAATAATAGGACAATTCAGCTACATAATTTATTCATGTTGCAATGCATGCTGGGAGTTTTGTTCAATGCTAGTACCCAGCATGCATTGCAGCAAGGTACTTTTGATTATCACCATTGTTGAGATTCATACGCTGATTATTGATGTCTGTGTGTGTTATGATTGATCAGATTTTTGTCCTCGTGTTTTTTAAAATCTTCTAACTGATTGTTGTAATAATCCCAGATTTCATGCAGCAGAAACACAGGGTTTGAGATATGAATATATTAATGGTACAACACAATCGTTAGAGTCAAACGATATTAATGAATCAGTCTATTTCATGATTAGTATATAACCATCAACAGATCACCATCATCATCTGATCTCATTTCACTTTAGCTATCTTTGCTGCTGCAAATGTGTTTGAAAAACACACTGTCACAACAGCCAAAATGGACAAGAAATATTTTAAGAGTTAAGAGCCCAACTAATGGAAACACTAATCACCGTTACGGTAACTTCAAATTAAACAGAGTTAAACCTCTTTTAATTCTCAATAAAACTTTTGTAGACGTCTGACAGAAATAAAGTCAGTCTGGTTAGTAATAAGTGAAGTTGGTAATGCTGTTTGTGGAGTTTTTTATTCCTCCTCTGCTGAGATCTTCACAGGTTTAATGTCTTCTTTTCTCTTCAGTGGATTTCTTCTAAGGCTGTGACTGAAGTCAGTTTTAGTTCTTGTGTTTCTGCTTGTCTTTTTTTTCTGTTCTCTTCTTTCCTTCAGTGATTCTACTTGTTAACAGGCTTTATTAAGGCTGAAATTACTTCATATTTAATATACACAGGTTTTGTGGCTCAGATAAGCTCCAGTTCTGGTTTATTTATTTGCTCTTGGCTGACATGTGGCATTGCTATGGCCTGCTTGTGGCCCAGATCTGGCAAACAGGAGTGGGCCACCCAAGGGCCGTCATTCCACGCTGCATGTGGGCCAGATCATCTTTCCACGTGTGCCAGATTTGGGCCGGATCTGGGCCGACACAATGTTGCTATGTGGGATATTACTCATAGGTACTATGAGTACCCTTTTAGACCATGCACCGGGCGGCGCCGACCATTTTCTCTGTCGTTAAACTAGCAAAAGTGGATTCGGACACGGCCTAAGTGCGCTTGCGGCCCTAAGCCCTTGATTACTTGGAATTTACTATGGAGCTGATTTATTATTTATTATTTTATTATAATCTATTATAATTATTTATTATTTATTACCCCTTTTTTACTTATGAATTTGTTTCATGCACCATTCTATATGCATATAGGTTGTTGGAAAAAAATAAAATTACAAAGACGAAAAAATTAAATATCAATAGTATAAACTTTGACTGTGAACATAAGGTAGCTACAAGTATTATGCGATTCAATCTCAACATAACTAATGTATTATACACCATTATGTGATTAATTCTCAAAATAATAAGTTTACAATTACTGTTAAGCGCGATATGATGTGACGTAACAATCAAGTAGAATTACATTACAAATGAGAAACAATAGAAGCAATTAAACTAGCAGTAGGACAACAGTATGTAAGTGCTATGACCCTTCATAGTACAATCCAACGCAATTTTTTATTTTTATTTTTAGTTAGAATAGAGAGGAGAGTGGGATATAGAGCTGCTTGAAGTGTACAACGGAGTAGACGCGCTCCCTCGGTCAAAATCGAGGGGACGAGGGTCTGTCTATGGCTGTCCCTTCACTCGCTAACTTCCCTCCGTCTCATTCATTCGGATGTACATCATTGCTTACGTTGTACGAGTGCCCACTACTGCCGGAAACTGCAATGGGCTGAATTGGAACGTCCTAAGCCCTTGATTATTTGATCAACTATGAAGTTGATTTATTATTTAATTGTTTTTTCCCCTTTAAGAATTTGTTATTATGCAGCATCCAAATTAAAAATATATAATTAATATATCATAGAGTTGTTTGTTGTGGTGGTGACGTCACAATCGTACTGCATTGTGGTATATGGAGCTTCCTGAAGTGTACATATGAAGTAGACTCGCTCCCTCTGTCAAAATCGATGGAACGAGTCTCCGTCCATATAAACTTCCCTCGTTCACTTCACGAAGTGAAACGCACTTCAAAATGGCGACAGGGATTCCCCCAAGGGGAAGTGCTTAGGGAAGTTTGCGAGTGCGTGTCTAAAAGTGGAGTGGACTGTGCAGTTCTTAAAGTGGAGTGGAACGCAGCCAGTTTCTAAGTTCTTCTCCTGATCCCCCAGATCAGATTGGCATTATTCTGAACTAGAAATTTGTCACATGTCTGTCCTGTCTGGTGGTGCACATGGGTGTTTTGTTATTTTGGGGCCATGTGCTCTGGTCATTGTCTGGTCCCTCCCCCTTGTTATCTGATTATTGGTTTATTTGTCCCACCTGTCCTCCTCGTTACCCTCCTGTGTTTGCCTCCCTATTTAGTCTCCCTGTGTTTGCTGTCCTGTGCTGGATCGTCATTGTTTGTCATGGTATGTCTTTGTATGTTACGTCCCTTCATGGTTTCCCTGTGTCAAGTCAAGTCTGTTCGGTTCTGTTTTTCCCCCTCGGGGTAGGTTTTGATGTGTTTGTTTTATTTTATTATTTAATAAAGAAGGTTAACCCTAACCTGCTTTTAAGTCCTCGCTCCAACTACCGTATCGTGACAGAACGATCCAGCCACAAAGGAGGACTTAGCAGAGATGGGTATCTTCCTCTTCCCGTCTCCCAGTTCCAGGGGTGCGGAGGATGATACTGCGAATACGGGGACTCAGCGTAGAAGGGGCTCACACCATCTGCCAGCCTCCACTGCCTGCAACCCCATATACCAGCGCATGTTCCAGGTCACAGCACTAAGGTCCCTCCGTCAACGGGGGACTGACCTGAGGGAGTTTGCCCGTGAGTTCAGGAGTGTTGCTGAGGGGCTGGAGTACAATGACGCGGCTCTCAAGGACTTATTTAGTTTGGCCCTTGATGAACCCCTCAGCCTGGAGAGGATGTTCGGCAAGGAGCACCTTTCTCTTGAGGGGTTGGTGGATTTCTTAACTGAGCCCGCTGCCGTCCCGGAGGCCTTCCCGGAGCCCGCTGCCGTCCCGGAGGCCTTCCCCGACATCACATCTGCCGATCCAGAGACCGTTCACGTCACGTCTGCTGTTCCTGAGTCGGAGCCAGTGTCTGCTGTTCCTGAGTCGGAGCCAGTGTCTGCTGTTCCTGAGTCGGAGCCAGTGTCTGCTGTTCCTGAGTCGGAGCCAGTGTCTGCTGTTCCTGAGTCGGAGCCAGTGTCTGCTGTTCCTGAGTCGGAGCCAGTGTCTGCTGTTCCTGAGTCGGAGCCAGTGTCTGCTGTTCCTGAGTCGGAGCCAGTGTCTGCTGTTCCTGAGTCGGAGCCAGTGTCTGCTGTTCCTGAGTCGGAGCCAGTGTCTGCTGTTCCTGAGTCGGAGCCAGTGTCTGCTGTTCCTGAGTCGGAGCCAGTGTCTGCTGTTCCTGAGTCGGAGCCAGTGTCTGCTGTTCCTGAGTCGGAGCCAGTGTCTGCTGTTCCTGAGTCGGAGCCAGTGTCTGCTGTTCCTGAGTCGGAGCCAGTGTCTGCTGTTCCTGAGTCGGAGCCAGTGTCTGCTGTTCCGATTTCGGTGGTCCGGAGACGGAGGAGGAGAAGGAGAGGAGCCTCTTCATCGGGTCGTCTGGTGGTATTTAACCCAGAGACCAGCCCGGAGGTAACTGCCATCCCTGCCGCGCCGCCCGAGCTGCTCGCCCTGCCGGCCCCGCCCGAGCTGCTCGCCCTGCCGGCCCCGCCCGAGCTGCTCGCCCTGCCGGCCCCGCCCGAGCTGCTCGCCCTGCCGGCCCCGCCCGAGCTGCTCGCCCTGCCGGGACCGTCCCAGTTGCTCGCCCTGGTTCCTGAGCCGGTGGTGCCTGTCGCAGTTCCTGAGCCGGTGGTGCCTGTCGCAGTTCCTGAGCCGGTGGTGCCTGTCGCAGTTCCTGAGCCGGTGGTGCCTGTCGCAGTTCCTGAGCCGGTGGTGCCTGTCGCAGTTCCTGAGCCGGTGGTGCCTGTCGCAGTTCCTGAGCCAGTGGTGCCTGTCGCAGTTCCTGAGCCGGTGGTGCCTGTCGCAGTTCCTGAGCCGGTGGTGCCTGTCGCAGTTCCAGTTCCGGTGGTGTCTGTTGCTGTCGCAGTTCCGGAGCCGGTGGTGCCTGTTGCTGTCGCAGTTCCGGAGCCGGTGGTGTCTGTTGCTGTTGCAGTTCCGGAGCCGGTGGTGTCTGTTGCTGTTGCAGTTCCGGAGCCGGTGGTGTCTGTTGCAGTTCCGGAGCCGGTGGTGTCTGTTGCTGTTGCAGTTCCGGAGCCGGTGGTGTCTATTGCTGTTGCAGTTCCTGAGCCGGTGGTGTCTGTGACTGTTCCTGAGCAAGGGTCTGTTCCTGTTCCGCTTTGGTCTTCACCGCCATGGCTGCCCGAGTGGTCGTCTTCACCCTGGCCGCCAGATGGACTGTCGTCTCCGACCTGGCCGCCAGATGGACTGTCGTCTCCGCCCTGGCCGCCAGATGGACTGTCGTCTCCGCCCTGGCCGCCAGATGGACTGTCGTCTCCGCCCTGGCCGCCAGATGGACTGTCGTCTCCGCCCTGGCCGCCAGATGGACTGTCGTCTCCGCCCTGGCCGCCAGATGGACTGTCGTCTCCGCCCTGGCCGCCAGATGGACTGTCGTCTCCGCCCTGGCCGCCAGATGGACTGTCGTCTCCGCCCTGGCCGCCAGATGGACTGTCGTCTCCGCCCTGGCCGCCAGATGGACTGTCGTCTCCGCCCTGGCCGCCAGATGGACTGTCGTCTTCGCCCTGGCCGCCCGAGGGGTCTTCACCGCCCTGGCCGCCCGAGGGGTCTTCACCGCCCTGGCCGCCCGAGGGGTCTTCACCGCCCTGGCCGCCCGATGAACTGTCCGCTTCGCCTGTCCCTCCCGTCCCGCCCTGGTCTGTCCCTCCCGTCCCGCCCTGGTCTGTCCCTCCCATCCCGCCCTGGTCTTGTGGAGCGTCTGGTAGCCGCTCCGTAGGGAGGGGGTAATGTCACATGTCTGTCCTGTCTGGTGGTGCACATGGGTGTTTTGTTATTTTGGGGCCATGTGCTCTGGTCATTGTCTGGTCCCTCCCCCTTGTTATCTGATTATTGGTTTATTTGTCCCACCTGTCCTCCTCGTTACCCTCCTGTGTTTGCCTCCCTATTTAGTCTCCCTGTGTTTGCTGTCCTGTGCTGGATCGTCATTGTTTGTCATGGTATGTCTTTGTATGTTACGTCCCTTCATGGTTTCCCTGTGTCAAGTCAAGTCTGTTCGGTTCTGTTTTTCCCCCTCGGGGTAGGTTTTGATGTGTTTGTTTTATTTTATTATTTAATAAAGAAGGTTAACCCTAACCTGCTTTTAAGTCCTCGCTCCAACTACCGTATCGTGACAAAATTGAGGCATTGAGAAAGGTCACACGTGATCGAAACGTTTGCCACTTTTTCATTAAATCAGTAGTTTTTATCTTGCATTTGTTGTTTCACTTTCATTGTTAGAGTGTGCAGGATTTTTTGAAGTGTTTTCCTAATTTGAGGTCTTGGCCTATGTACCTCATTTGGACAGTTTTTAGGTTATGGTGACTTCCTGGCTTTTCATCATTCTGAACTCAAATTACCTCATCATACTTAATGCACTATACCTTTAAACACTTCTCCTGGCACCTCCTTTCTACTTGTACATTTCCCTCTCCCACGGCCACAGCAGAACTGTAGCAAACCCATTGCTCTAGGGAGACTGTCTCTCTACAGGGAGCAGGAAACGTGTAATTGCGTTCCTCCCTTGATAATGACACTGCAATAGTCTACTTTAATGCATACATCATAATAATGTAAGAGCCGCGCTATATTGGTCCAATGAGGGTTTCCAATAACACGGGAAGGTTTCTTGCGCGTTCCGTCTTTCCAGCATCTCAAAGTAATTTGGGTTAAATGCAATACATTTCTCATATGTATTTACTCGTTATTTCATCTGACTCCATAAATGAAAGGTTTTGATAATATCTATGCATCACTAAAAGTGAGCGAATGTTTGATTATTACTTTTAGACTATTAAATGAACAAGGTCAAAATCAGTTTGAATAATCAAATGTAACAATTTATTAAATCAGGTATCAGGTCAATTGTATAATCAATTCAAAGATAATCAATATAAAACATGAATAAAAAGAAGAGATGCGAACCCAACCTGATGCAAATACATGAGGCTGGAAGCTCGGTCACTCCCAGCCATCACGGGCCAGTCTAGATACAGAAAAGCCCCGATCCCTCTGCTGCATTCCATTAAATAGCCAAAACCTCTTTCACATGCTAACAATGGGAATTTACATTCAGAGTTGACACCTTTTGGAGGTAGGAGACCATTTGCCTAGTGTTACGCCTTCCTGTTTTCCCCCTGCTGGCTCTGCTACACAGTGCAGGTGTTAGTTGGGCAACAGGTGTATTTAATATCTAATTAACGAGTGTCAGTATAAAGAGCAGTGCACTTTTGAGTGAGGTCTCTCACTTTTCTCCCACCTTTTCATTTAATACCCATTTTGTTATATATATATTTTCTCTCTTATCGTTTTGGTTAGTGTCAGATGTTGTTTGTTTAGTTAATAACCACACGCGCGTGTTTTTTCCCCTAGACGTCGGTTTTCTTTTCTTTGTTTGCTAACTGTTTGCTTTGTTTGATAATAAATCTTATTATTGTTTAAGCATTTGTTGGCCTCTTTTTGTGTTACGGTTTGGGAGCCAGCCGTAACATAAAAATGGGAGTCTCGTCCGGATTTTGAGCATTTGTTTCTGAGGGACTACATTTATTTTTTTGTAAAGTCTCTTCAGGATTTCTTGTGAAGATTGGCTTTCACTCCGGTTAGACAGAGTGTTTCAGCTGGGTTGCGTGTGAGCGGCCCTTCCATCGGAACACTATTTGTTGTTTTGTTGATTTTGTTTTGTATTTTATTTTGGAGTTTTCGGAAGGAAATCCTGGGTGGGGGTACGCTTCTCGCGCAGCTGATCTCATTTGGAGAACGGTTGTTACGAGGTTCAGCGTTTCAAGTCGCCTCGAGCCCAGCAATCCTTTGAAGACTAGCTAGGTTAAGTATAGTTTCAACAGGCAGGCATATCGGAGATGTAAAAGCCAATAGAAATCCTGGTGAGTACTTTTTCTCCCTTGGTTTTGCTTAAATTGATTATAAAGAGAGCATGTTTTTCGCGTGTGGTTATGTTCATTTTGCCATTTTATATAGGAAGTGGATGGTTGTGTAGACTAGTTAAGACAATTTTGATTTGTTTACACGAAAATCTTGGGGACAATAGCAGCTGATGGATGATTCATAAGTTTGAAACAGCTGTTGTGACCTATTGAGTATGACCGTTTGTTTACTGTGAGTAAATTAGCACTGCATTGAGTGGTTATGCAGGGTTTTACACATTCCTATTGCAAATGTGCATTGATTTATTGTCCACGGGTTAGAACACTAGAATGGTTGCAGTAACTTTAATCTAGTGTTATAGTGGATTGAGCTGGCTGTTTTCTGACACTTTTCGTTGGGAGGTTCTGTTAGAATAATTTGGGTTATCTTCATTGTGTGAGTTGTATGCTTGTTCAAAATGACGTCTACTGAGGAATTGAATGTAGAAATTTCTGAGAAGGTTCTAGAAAGAAGCACCAAAGAACAACTTTTAGAAATCGCAGAGAGTCATGGACTCATTTTGAATAGTAATGATAAGAAGCGCAAGGAGGATTTGTTGAGGGCTGTTAAAAGCCAGTTGATAGCCAAAGGAATTCTGGTTGTAGGAGAATATCCACGTATTGAAAGAGAGTTAACGTTCACAGAGAAACAAACACAGTTTGAAACTGAGAGACTATCGTTTGAAGGTACTCAGGCATTACATGAGTGGGAAAAACGGATTCAGTTAAAAGAATTAGAGCTTGAACAGGAGCGTGAACGTACAAAATTGGAGCTGAAAAAGTTGGAGTATGCACGTGAGAGCGAACGTGAACATAGGCAGTATGAGATAAGGAGGTTAGAACTTGAATTGGAAGTTAAGACAGCTGAAACTTCTAAATCTGTTCGGGCTGTGCATTCTTCTTTTGATGTTGGTCGAAACATTAAGATGGTTCCTCCATTCTGTGAACGTGATGTTTACAAGTATTTTGCCCATTTTGAAAGAGTTGCTTCTTCTCTAAAATGGCCAGAAGAAGTCTGGACTTTACTTCTGCAGTGTGTTCTGACGGGGAAAGCTCAGGAAGTGTTTTCTTCTCTTTCGGAAGAAGAGAGTGTAGATTTTCAACAAGTAAAAACAGCCATTCTGAGAGCGTATGAGTTGGTACCAGAGGCTTATCGCCAACGTTTTCGTGGTTATAAAAAACTTGAGAAACAAACGTATGTTGAATTCGCCCGCGAAAAAGATATTGCGTTTACAAGGTGGTGTCAGTCTCGGAAAGTGGAAACCTTGAACCAGTTGAGAGAGTTAATTCTTGTGGAAGAATTTAAGAATTGTGTACCTGTGTCTGTGTCTACTTATTTGAATGAACAGAAGGCCCTTACATTAGCTAATGCAGCTGTGTTGGCTGATGAATTTGTTCTTACTCATAGAGTTTCTTTTCCTGATAGAGTTTCTTTTCCTGATAGAGTTTCAAGCGATCAGAGTAGAAAGTCGTTTCAGAATCGGTGGACGCCTCCAGTGAGTGCGTCAAACACTGTGTCAAGGGTGCCCCCTGTGAGTCAGAATTTTTCAGCAGATAAAAAGGGTAAGGTGATCTGTTTTTACTGTCATAAAGTTGGGCATAAAATCTCTGAATGTAACTCGTTAAAGAAATCTGCTAAGCCAGTTGGATTGGTTGGAATTGAACCGCTGGAGATTCATGTTTGTCAACAGAACTCTGAGATTGGGAAGGGGATCTCAACACAGGTAGATGTAAGGGATAATTATACTGAGTATGCTCCATTTCTTACTAACGGCATTGTGTCTCTGCCAGGTCAAAAAGGGAAAGTCTCTGTGACGATCCTCAGAGATACAGGAGCTTCCCAATCATTTTTATTAGAGGGAGTTCTTCCACTCTCAGGTCAGACTGCAACCGGGAGGGATGTATTGATTAGGGGAATAGAAATGACTTTTTCAAAAGTCCCCTTACATAAGGTTCATCTTACATCTGATCTTGTAACTGGTGATGTTATTGTTGGAGTACGATCTTGCCTTCCTGTGCCAGGTGTTTCTTTTATCCTGGGGAATGATCTTGCTCAGGGGAATGTTTGGGGAACATCAAAACCTGTACCATCTACTGTTGTAGTCTCTTCACCTGTGTCTGCAGATGTTCCTGATGAATGTGGTCGGAAATTTCCCCACGTGTTTCCTTCCTGTGCTGTCACCCGAGCCAGAGGAAAACAACTTAAAATTGACCAGCTGGGTGAAAGTGAAGTTTCGTTACGTCTTGACAGTGAGGAAACCGTGGAGAAACCGTTACCTGTTAATTCTGAGGATGATGTAGATCGGTGTGCGTTTGTTCCATTAAATCAGGTTGATGATGGGACAGTTGAAGGTGAACCACTTGGTATGACCTTGGCAGAAGACACTGTTTCAGATTCATCTGATTTATTTTCTGAGGAGTCTGTCTCTCGGGAGAAGGGAGTATCAGAGGGTTTTTTATCTTCTATTTTTCATGTCTCTCGAGAGAACTTGATTCAAGAACAGTTAGCTGATGTAACTCTTAAACCTTTGTTCTCAATGGTTTGTGTCGAGGGAGATATTGAGACTCAGCTACCCTCTTGCTACTTTCTAAAAGATGGTATGTTGCTTAGACGGTGGGTCAGTGAGTCTGAACCCATTACTAAGGTTTATGTTCAGGTGGTAGTTCCTCTTAAATTCAGGCAGTCTGTGGTCAGGTTAGCTCATGATAGAGTGGCTGGACATATGGGAGTGAGGAAAACATACGATCGATTGCAACGCAAGTTTTTTTGGCCTGGTTTAAAAAGAGACGTGGCAAAGTATGTTAGAACTTGTCATGTGTGCCAACTCACTGGTAAGCCAAACCAAAAAATCCCTGTGGCTCCTCTCCAATCTATTCCAGCGATATCAGAACCATTTGAGTATTTACAAGTGGACTGTGTAGGTCCTTTACCAAGATCCAAGACTGGTCATTTGTATCTACTTACCGTTATGTGTCTATCTACTCGGTATCCAGCTGCGTACCCTGTCAGGTCCATTACTGCAAAATCTATTCTCAAAGCTTTAACTGCCTTTATGACAACATTTGGCATTCCTAGAGTTATCCAGTCTGACCAGGGCTCTAACTTTATGAGCCGTCAGTTTGCGAAGGCTCTGCGACAATTAAAAATCAGTCATAACATTTCCAGTGCATATCACCCTCAGAGTCAAGGGGCCCTTGAAAGATTTCATCAGACCCTGAAGTCATTGCTACGGTCATACTGTGTGGAGCTTGGGTCTGATTGGGAGGAGGGGCTGCCTTGGTTGCTTATGGGAGTTAGAGAGGTTACTCAGGAAAGCATTGGATTCAGTCCAAATGATTTGGTGTTTGGTCATGAAGTTCGTGGTCCCACTGCTGTGCTAGCTGATAACTGGATCCCTTCTGAACCCTCCAAAAATGTTTTGGATTTTGTTAGTGGTTTTCGATATCGGCTGCATGAGGCTCGAGCAATTGCTCAGAGAAAACTGGGGAAGTCGCAGAGTAAGATGGAGAGGTTATTTAACAAGCGGGCAGTGTCTCGGAAATTTCAGGTAGAAGACCAAGTATTAGCTTTGTTGCCACTAGTAAGTAACCCCTTTCAAGCCCGTTTTGCAGGTCCTTATCCTGTTCTTAAGTGTCTTTCTGGACAGAATTATCTCTTGAAAACCCCCGAACGACGCAAGGGAGTGCAGGTTTGCCATATAAATCTGTTGAAGCCTTACTTTCCTCCTGCATCTTCCGTGGGTTTAGTAACTACTGTGCCAGATGAGTCTTCACATTTGAGTGGGGAGGGGACTTCCTCTACAAAGAGTTCCTTCTTGAGTTGCGATGGAGATGATGGAGTTCACTTTCCTTCTCGAGGAGTTATTGAAGGACGATTGAATAATTCTGAGATATATCTACAGTTGGTCCATCATTTACCACATTTATCGCAGTCTGAGAAGAGAGACATTCTTCAGTTGGTGGAGTCTTTTCCCAACTTGTTCTCTGATGTGCCTAGTTGTACTACAGTGATTGAACACGACATTGATGTGGGTTCTGCTTTACCAATTAAGCAGCATGCATATAGAGTAAACCCCATGAAACGGGAATTGTTGAAGAAGGAGGTTGGTTATTTGTTAGATCACAACTTGGCTGAACCCAGCTTTAGTGCTTGGAGTTCCCCTTGTCTCCTTGTAAATAAGCCTGACGGATCCTACAGATTCTGTACCGACTATCGCAAGCTTAATTCCGTCACTAAGCCTGATTGCTACCCTTTACCCCGCATAGATGACTGTGTGGATCGAGTAGGGTCTGCAAAGTTTGTGAGCAAGTTTGACCTGTTAAAAGGGTACTGGCAGGTTCCATTGACTGTTAGGGCAAGGGAACTGTCTGCATTCGTGACACCTGATGACTTCCTCCAATATCGTGTTATGCCGTTTGGGGTTCGAAATGCTCCAGCCACCTTCCAGCGCCTTATAAACAAGGTGTTGTCTGGATTATCTGACTGTGACGCTTATTTGGACGATGTAGTTTTGTACAGTTCATCTTGGTCGGATCACTTAGCCCAAATAAGAGAGTTATTTGTTCGTTTGACGGAGGCCTCTTTAACTTTAAATCTGGCAAAATGCGAATTTGGGAAAGCTACCGTCACCTACTTGGGTAAAATAGTAGGAAATGGACATGTCCGTCCCATTGAAGCTAAGATTGAGTCCATCTGTGCTTTTCCAGTGCCTACAAATCGCAAAGAGTTGCGTAGGTTTCTGGGAATGGCCGGATATTATCGTGGGTTTTTGCCCAAACTTTGCATCCATTGTAACACCCTTGACCGATCTTATAAGTACAAAAGTATCTTTTCATTGGACCACTGTTTCTCAACAGGCATTTGATGGAGCCAAAGCACTGTTGGCTAGTGCTCCTGTCCTTCTTGCACCAGACTTCTCTCAACCCTTTTGTTTAGCGGTGGATGCTAGCGACACTGGAGCGGGAGCTGTTCTGTTACAGAAAAGTCAGGATGGGGTGGAACATCCAATCTGTTATTTCTCAAAGAAATTCAATGTCCACCAGCGAGTTTATTCTGTTGTGGAAAAGGAGGCACTTGCTCTTGTTCTGGCTATCCAACATTTTGAAGTCTATCTGGGGTCGTCTGCTAGTCCAATTGTGGTTTATACTGACCATAATCCTTTGGTGTTTTTACACCGAATGAAGAATCGTAACCAGAGGATCATGCGGTGGAGTCTCTTCTTACAACCATTTTCCCTTGACATTAAACACATCCGGGGCAGGGAAAATGTCATTGCCGATGCCCTATCCCGGACATGAGGTTGTATATTCTGTTGTCTCTCCTCTTTTGTTTGTTTTTTCCTCTTTACTTGTCTTTCTCTATCCTGTTTCCTAGGGCCCAGGAAGCAGGAATCAGGAACCAAGTGGAGTGGGATCATCAGTGAAAATTTAGATTTTTTTTTTGTTTTGTTTTTTGCATTCCTTAGAGGAATACTTTTGTGGGGGAGGTGTTACGCCTTCCTGTTTTCCCCCTGCTGGCTCTGCTACACAGTGCAGGTGTTAGTTGGGCAACAGGTGTATTTAATATCTAATTAACGAGTGTCAGTATAAAGAGCAGTGCACTTTTGAGTGAGGTCTCTCACTTTTCTCCCACCTTTTCATTTAATACCCATTTTGTTATATATATATTTTCTCTCTTATCGTTTTGGTTAGTGTCAGATGTTGTTTGTTTAGTTAATAACCACACGCGCGTGTTTTTCCCCTAGACGTCGGTTTTCTTTTCTTTGTTTGCTAACTGTTTGCTTTGTTTGATAATAAATCTTATTATTGTTTAAGCATTTGTTGGCCTCTTTTTGTGTTACGGTTTGGGAGCCAGCCGTAACACTAGAGACCAGTCTTCCTTTGTGTGCCAGTTTCTCTAAACTTCTCAAAACCTGATTTCTTTTTGTTTAATTAAGTTGGAAATGAGACATTTGTACCACTCACTCTGAGACATTAAAAATGATACTAAACATAATAATCATTCATATTAAACCACATATATATTCTTGTGTGAGTCTTTAGGCATGAGAGGGAGTGAGACTGTATGGGGGAGGTCAGATGGTAATTTCCAGCAAGGTCCTTTGTCCAGACCAGTCTATCTCTCTAACCAGTTTCTCCAGCCTTACAATAACAATCAGGATCAAATTGCACTTAGAAGGTGAATGAATATGTCTTTAATGCTGCTTTTTAATTCAATAGTTCACAACCTTTGTATCACCAAGGCTCCATTGTTTAAGACATATCAAAGGCTTTTTTTCAATCTACAATTAATAAATAAATAAAACTAATATGGATGTTTTTAATATTTAAAACACTCAGTTCATTGTAGGGAGAGGAAACAAAAATAATATATATATTATATAATAATAAATCAACTTTTTGATGATATTCTAATTTTATGACCAGCACCTATATATATATATATATATATATATATATATATATATATATATATATATATATATATACACTCTAAAAAATGCTGGGTTGTTTCAACCCAATTTTGGGTAAAATATGGACAAACCCAAATGTTGGGTTAAAAATGTAATTTTTGTAAAATGTAAAAATGTAAAATGTAAAATTTAACCCAATGGCTGGGTTTGTCCATATTTTACCCACAATTGGGTTGAAACAACCCAGCATTTTTTAGAGTGTATATATATATCCATATATATATATCCTGTATATATATACAGATCATAAAATTAGAATATCATCAAAAAGTTGATTTATTTCAAGAATTCAACTTAAAAGGTGAAACTAATGTATTATATAGACTCATTACATGCGAAGTGAGATATTTCCATTTATTTATATTGCCTTTATTTGTTATAATTTTGCTGATTATGGCTTACAGCTTATGAAACCCACGAAATCAAAATCCCAGAATATTAGAATATTACATGAACTCACACAGTAATTACACAGTAATACCATGGTCATTGAACCAGGTTTTGGTTCTGTTGGCAGTGTGGGCAGGTGCAAATCCTGCTGGAAAATGAAGGAAGCATGAAGTGCTCTGAAAATGTCCTGGTAGACGGCTGCGCTGACTCTGGATCTAATAAAGCACAGTGGACCAAAGTCCTCTTTTCTGATGAGAGCAAATTTTGCATCTCATTTGGAAACCAAGGTCCCAGAGTCTGGAGGAAGAATGGAGAGGCACACAATCCAAGATGCTTGAAGTCCAGTGTAAAGTTTCCACAGTCAGTGATGGTTTGGGGTGCCATGTCATCTGCTGGTGTTGGTCCAAGGCCAACGCAGCCATCTACCAGGAAGTTTTAGAGCACTTCATGCTTCCTGCTGCTGATCAACTTTATGGAGATCCAGATTGAATTTTCCAACAGTGTCTGCTTTAAGGACCATGGTATCCCTGTTCTTAATTGGCCAGCAAACTTGCCTGACCTTAACCCTATAGAAAATCTATGGGGTATTTTGAAGAGGAAGATGTGATACGCCAGAACAATGCAGAAGTGCTGAAGGCCACTATCAGAGCAACCTGGGCTTTCATAACACCGTAGCTGTGCCACAGACTCATCGACTGCATGCCACGCCGCATTGCTGCAGTAATTCAGGCAAAAGGAGCCCCAACTAAGTATTGAGTGCTGTACATGCTCATACTTTTCATGTTCATATTGGTCTTAGGTAATATTCTAATTTTCTGAGACACTGAATTTGGGATTTTCATTAGTTATAGTTTCATTAGTCAGTTATAATCATCAAAATTAAAATAAAATTAAAATTTGAAATATATCAGTCTGTGTGTAATGAATGAATATAATATACAAGTTTCACTTTTTGAATGGAATTACTTGAGAATTAAATCAGCTTTTTCATGATATTCTAATTATATGACCAGCACCTGTATATATATAATTGGTGGCTTGAAATGAAGTGTCAGAGATCTGAAAGCTCAGAGATGTCATTCTAGCAATTGCAGCTCACTTCTGCTATAGCATGTGTTACATTCTAGCTCCCAAAGGGAGGGGAGCCTGAAAACCCACTGCTCGGGCCCACCGATGCCAGCAAAGGAGGTCTGGAGTCGTGGTGCGAGAAAAGGACACAAACACCAAATACCATATAAAAACAAAGCTTTTATTTATTCCACAGTAATAGTGTAAATAATAAACAATAATAATTTTCTGGGTAAAGGGGAGGGCTGGACGGACCAAAGCAAAGAAATAAACAAAAAGGACCCCACCCCTAACCTATACTAAACCCCCAATAAAAAAATAAAAAATAAAAAAATACAATCCCTATCTGGCACACGATCAAGGCGCCCTAACCAAACTTACAGCTGGTGGTCCGCCCGGGTCTAGCTGGTGTTTCCAGACAGAGAAGTATATACGGGTGATGTATATACCCCGGGGTTGCTCTAAATAAATAAACATTTGGAATATATCAATCTGTGTGTTATGAGTGAATATAATATACAAGTTTCACTTTTTGAATGGAATTACTGAATTAAATCAGCTTTTTCATGATATTCTAATTATATGACCAGCACCTGTATATATATATAATTTGTGGCTTGAATTGAAGTGTCAGAGATCTGAAAGATCTGAGATGTAATTCTCACAAATTGCAGCTCACTTCTGCTATAGCATGGCTAAACCATGTGAACATTTCGTATTTATAATCTGTACAAGGGAATCATGGGACGTCTATATATTTTATAAAATATATATTTTATTTCTACCTGGCCTTTTTATGCATACGGGACTGGTCACTGGTGTTTATTACAGTAAATCATATGAAATATTTTTTTTTGCCTAATAATGTGAAATATTTCATGAGAGTGTATCCGCTCATAAATTCAGACGGCCTGGTACTTGTAGTGACAGTCAGCAGGTGAGCCCATCCCAGAGATGAAACGTCTGATGGCCAGTGTTGCGCAAGTCAGTAAGATAAAGAGAAAGCCAGTGCAAAGAATAAACCCAGGTTGGCCCAACATCGCATGGCCTGGCTAGTAACAACAAAAGAATGACCACATTTTATGGATTATTTGTGAGGGAATGACTACTTTGAACAGTGAGATTGCTGCAGTGAAGCACAGGGCTTGCAACTGGGAATTGAAAGGCTATAGGGAGGAGAGGTGACTACATTTTGTGCCCTTTTTGGATGGCTCAGTTCAAATTCAGCTCTGGATTAAAATTTTGCACTTTCACCAAGAGATGGCGCCCTCAATTCATTAATGGAAAGATGCTTTACCAGTTTCATGTGTAGGACAGCACTATTTTGACACTTAGGCCACAATTAAAAATGTATAAATGTGTATGTAACAAAATTGCACAACAATTGGCATTTAAAGAAAATAAAGAAAAATAAAATAAAGAAATAAAAATTAAAAAATGTCAGGTTTCAAAATATAAAAACATACAAAATATAAATACTTTTTTGAAAATACAGACAAACCTTGGACACTTTCACTTTCTGAAGCGTTTTCATACATCCATGAAAAGAGACCAATTAGTTAAAAAAAGTATATAAGTGGCTCAGAAAAGTGAAGTTTGTTTTCTGAGAAAAGCTTTAGCATAATTTTAACACAGATGCCACATGATTTGATATTTTTTATCTAAAGCAGTGACATTTGTTGTGTTCTAGGTATCAATACGAAGCCCGGCCACAGCAGGTGAACGGGTTACATGTTTCCTTTATTACTCACTCTTAACACACACACAACTCGTGATCATACTTCTTTTTCTACTCTTCTCCTATTCCTATTTTCGCTATTCCTACCTAGTGGTCTCAGTAAGTATAGCATTGAATAACAGGACACCACAAAATTATTTTATAAGTGTGACTAATCCAAAATGTCCAAAGGTGTTCAAAACCTTTTGGGACTGCTGTATGTAATTCATATGTAATAGGCCTATAATAAGTTTAAAGAAACCTTTAAATATATTTTCAGGAAATATATGCAGGGTTGCCAAGTCTGCAGTTTTAAAGTGTTGCAACGGGAGGGCTAAAGTTTTGACATGCTTGGATTGAAAGAATTGAATTATATCCACGATAAAACTGTGCTAGATGTTTTGTGAAGGAGGGCCACTGGTAGGGAGCCTTCAATGTGCTTTTCAACTTGCACAACAGTGACTGTAAAATATGTATTTTAGGTATGGAAATGGCTTATTTTGAGTATTGATTTATTTGGTTATGGTCATTGGGCTACATTTGGGCAATGTTTGATTGGCCATTGGGCTAGTTTTGTTAAGCAGGCCTGCCAAACCTGCTGGGCTGCTCTTACCATGACCGTTGGTGAAATCATGGAAAAGTGGAATTATTTATCGGTCTCCAAATTCGTCTCCATATTTAACAAGTGTTTGTTTTGTAGCCGGCTAGCGCAACCACTTTCTTTGGACCAAAGTAGACCGTGAAAATTGAGCCGAACTCCTCTGCCATCCGATGAAAATTGAAAGAGACGTTACAGGCATTTTAAAGGAGAAAAAATTTCCAAACTTTCCAAAACGTTTTTTTTTTTTTTTTTTCATACAATAGAAGTCGATAATTTTATTTTGTGTTCCACAGATGAAAAAAAAGTCTTGGGTTTGAAGCAACATGAGGGTAAGTAAATGATTAATTATCATTTATAGGTAAATGATCATATTCTCACAGTGAAAAACAGAATTGTTCTCTGTAAAAACTCATTAGGCCAGTTTGTAAAAACTTTGAGGCTCTCTACTGATAAACCAATAGAAACAACGCAGTTGGCCAATAGGACTGATCCCATTATACCTCACATAGGCTGGTTTGATATCCAACATTACCAGATTTCCCAACAACGGCAACGGTTTTGCCCCTGGTTTTGGTTCATTTTCATCTCCGAGACCAGAAGAACAATAGAGAAACACCAAGAGCAGAAGCAAGCAACAGATTACTGTTCCTGTGCTGGAAACCTGAAGAAATGCTTCCATGAAAGCCATGTTCACAGAGCAAATACCCATAAGACCTTGAGGTTTGTATAGTTCAAATGTACATAGATAAAGTGGGAGTGGCTACGTCTGGTCTTGAAGGTGGAGACTCAGAATCCAATGGTGTTGTTGTTGTACAGAATACAGTTAAAGAAACAGTTATATTTTCAAGTATACCACTTTAAAAGATGTACTGTTATTGTACTGTATTTAAATGCATATTTATTAGTAAATTAACAGATCCATAAAAAAGAAACATAGACTTTTGTACATTAAATATGTTGTAATCAATGTGGATTAATTGATTAAGATTAACAGAGCATTTTATTTCGCAAGACCTTTCGTTTTCTTCCAGCACATAATAAACAATTTGATAAATATTTCCCTGTCAGTAAACAGGCTAATTGTCAGCAGGCTGGTTAGCATGACTCAGTAGAAGTAGAAGTCACAACTACAATATTTCGGAGGAAAACCTATCAGGTTTCGTATGCAACCCGGTTCCCTGAGAAGGGGAACAAGGAGCCTGGTGTTGACGCTGTGGGGAATGCCATCAGCATGACCGTTGTCTAAAGCACTTGTAAAACAAACTTGAAAAAATATTCATTGGCAGACAGCAAAGGGAAAACCTTACTTCCTGTTTCTGCAGGACAGGCCTCAGCCTAGAACCCCAAGAGCAGAGCTGAAGGGGAATACACAACATAGCCTTGGCAATATCACCTGAGGGGCTCCTAGGGAGCAGTCTACCATGCGAGGTCCTGAAAACCTCAGTAATGAGAACTTTCAGACTGAAATACTGAGAAAGACCCCAGATGAGGAGTTAACAGCTACTCGTTTCTCTAAGATGCAGTCAACACTCAACCTTTAGTATTGCCAATCTTTCATCTTTTTTAACAAACTCTATCAGACAGCTATGATGAAGTGATAATAAGACAAAGGAGTCGCATGATTTCACTGCGACCACTCATCTAAATACAGACTGCCAGGTACCCTCAGGTATACTGGACAAATATTCTGCTTATCATAATTATTATAGCTGCTGAAACCTCCAGTTGTAAATAATGAAGTCAATTGAACGAGAGGAGGTTGCATCATCACAGCAACCAGTTATGACAAGTCATAGTTGTCATAGTTAACCTCAGCAGTGCTCCACATCAAGCGTTGCTCTGGACCATATCAGATGGTGGGTCACTCTTTCATCATGACACTTTACATGATCAGTCCAGCTTCAGAGCGGTGCAATTTACCGACCACTTCAGGAGACAATCCCTGCCCCTGATCCAAATCTCTCAGCAGGTCAGCCTTAGGCCCCATCCACACTACTGCGTTTTCGTTTAGAAACGGAGACCTTTTGCTACGTTTGCTCCTCCCGTCCAGACTACAACGGCAAAAACGAAGACCTAAAACGGAGAAGTTTAGAAACGCTCCGACCCCGTTTTGCGTTTTGAATCTCCGGAGGGCGTTTTAGTGAAGACGGGTCAAAACGGAGGACTTGACAAACGATGACGCGGAGGCTCACGCTCGGCTCTATGATTGGGTGTCATCAGTCATGACGTATACTTCCCTGATTCGTCAGACACCCATCACATGACCCATCCCCGGGAAGAAAACATACAAAATAGCCTGGACTACGTAACGTTAGTGACTGCAACATGGATAACGAATTACAAGCGTTACTAATGTTGATGTCTTTGCTAGCAGCTGTTGTGCAAGTAAACTCTGCATTTTACAACGCTACAACTGCCTACATGCGCCTGTTTACACCGGCACGCGCATGCCCAGTGTTGGTGAATGGTCACGTGATCCGCGTTTTCAGTCGTTTTAATGTGGACGGAGATCAATTCTAATACGCAGCTAAAACGCTGGTGTGGACGGAGATCGTATTCGTTTTAATTCTCCGTTTCTAAACTACAACGCATAGTGTGAATGAGGCCTTACACGCCTGAAAAACTGCCATTGTGTGCAGGGCAACACCAGCCTGACGCGCTACCCGCATACACCTTGCCAATTATCCGAGAGGTGGTCTGAAATGGCCTTCGAATAGGATGCCTCACTCTGTGAGAGATAGTTAGCCAGCTTCTCATTTTTCCTCGCTCACACAAACCCTCAACATTCACATAGTTTGAATGTGGGAAAGATGTGGGCTGAATATGGCTTCTTCCGGGATCCCTCCACCTCGGTGTGCAAAGATCCAGAAGAAACGGAAGGCTCATGGGGGAGGTATGATCATGGCCCGCCAGAAATGGCAACTTTCTGTTTCTCACTCGACCAGGTTAAGTTAAGCCTGGCAGTGGCGAGGGAACATTACATCCAATAATTCCCCGTATGCATGGCTGACGGAAGAAGAGGGCTCAGCAGATTCTCTCTCTTCGCACTCTCCAACTACGTCAAGCTCCTCAGAGCTAGGCGATGACAGCAACCAACTCTCTATGGATCGGAAGATGCCAAAGAACAGGCTTCTGAATTTAACAGGAGGATTGAGAAAGTGAAACCCATTTCCTTAAATTCCTCTGCCAGCTCGACCTGCTGGCCCCACGATCGGATCCGCCATGCTGATTTGGTAGCCGCCGAACCCAACCCGCGAGGTGCAGATGCAGTGAATGTATCTAGCCCCTCAAGGGCTGAATGTGCCTGCTCCACTCCCAAGCAGACAAACCAAAGATCATGGGTGTCCTCCGGTGTCATAAATCGAGGACACAGAGGCATGCACTTTCTAAAACCCTTGCTGCTCGACATAAATCGCCTTATCAACACGCACTACAAACAAACGGCTCCTGAAAACAAAACAAAAACTTTTCTTCTTTATACACACGCCTCTTTATACACAGGGGAGCACCGTATGATGTCATGGACTGCTGTCTGCCAATGAAGATTGCCTTTTGTTTACATGTGTGTCCACTTCGAAAAGGAACCATTTTTCTGCATAGATGAGAATTTACAGTAAGTGAGAAGTAAAATTAAACCCAAATGATATAACCATTGTATTATATAAATATGTTTATCTTGTATACGTTTATGAAAATATGTTTATCTCACTCGCATGTTTTATTATTTCAAATGTAATCTTATCTTACATAGTTATCTCGCACAGTGCCTCTCAAAGCTTGTTTAAGCAAGCTACTTTTTGTGTGAAAACATATTTTTTTCTTTTTTACTACAAAATTTTAAGAAAACATGTTTTAAACAATATGCACCTGCTGCTCAAGATTTTCTGAATTTACTCAGAACGAGTAAAATCATGCCATTTCTTATTTAAAATGAGGTAAATTATCTTGTTTCTGTTTTGATTGTCCAGTATCAGGAGCGTCTGATCACACACAGCTTGTGTGGGGACGGATTCAACGTGATTCCGACTATTCCTTTGAGATCCAGATCATCTCCAGACACTCCAGGTGGAGTTGTGAAGCGGAAGCTCTGAAGGAGGGAAGTGAAGAACAGGAAGAGCTCCATCCTGGCCAAACTCTCTCCCAAACAAACCCTTCGGCCTGAGAGAGGGAGAAAATCAGGAGAGATCAAATGTTTATTTCTTCAAAACACTGGGTGTTTAGAGTTGAGCGTAAAAGTTTAATCATTTTATTACTTAAAAAAAAAAAAAAAAAAAAAAAGACCATTCCTATCAATAATGGGTTTGGTACCCCAATGTTCAAGACATGGTAACGGCATTGAGCTAAAGTTTCACTGTACCTGCAGAAAAGGGCATGAAAGCATCTCTCTTGACAAACTGGCCCTTCTCATCTAGGAAGTGTTCTGGGTAAAAGCTGTTCGGTTTCTCCCATTCGCTTGGATCCTTCAAAACAGACGTCAGCAGAGGAACTACAGTGGTACCCTAGAAAATGGAGAAAAAACAATGTTCAAGATGCACATGGTATCTTTTATAGGCCTAAATATTTATTCTTCTGACTGACCTTCTTGATGAAGTATCCATTGAAGTGAACATCACAGCTGGTCTTATGCGGCAGACTCATGGGCACAATATCAGCCAGTCTCTGGATTTCATGAATCACAGCGTCTGTATACGGTAATTTCTTTCTATCTTCAACCACTGGCTTACGTCCACCGATCACTCTGTCAATCTCCTCATGAACTCGATCTGCACACAAATGCAACATATATTTGTTCCGGTGGACACCATTGAACTCAGCATTAAGAAAAAACTCTTGGCATTACGGTCTTTTTTTACCCTGTATATGAGGGTATTTGGCCATGAGCATCAAACCCCAGCGCAGAGTCGTTCCAGTCGTGTCAGTTCCAGCAGCAAACAGATTTGCCACAGTCATCATTAGATTCTCATCGTGAAAGTATTTGTCTTTCTTACAGGATTGCTGACGAGCAAAAATGCATTCAAAATGCTCAACTAAACTTGTAAAATGAAACATTAAAATTCATGTAGTTGTAGTTTAAGAATCAAAATCCAAAAGGACATGCAAACTTTGGAGTGAGAAAAAAACTGAAAAATGTGTGTGTGTGTGTGTGTGTGTGTGTGTGTGTGTGTGTGTGTGTGTGTGTGTGTGTGTGTGTGTGTGTGTGTGTGTGTGTGTGTGTGTGTGTGTGTGACAATCTAATTGCAGCAGTCTCTACTTATTCACAAACTCGAAAATAACAATGATACACAGGTTAAAAATTATTAAAAAGAAACTATTGTTGATGAAGAAGGAACAGAAACAGAAAACAGCCTAACAGAAAACAGGCTCAGTAGATACTAACCAAAACCAAGGCATGAAACGAGAAACAGGTGCAGTGCATTAATCAAAGAATGCATGACCATGGTAACCACCGATAACAAAGGAAACGGAAATAATGCAAAACCAATAAGAATACAACTGAAACTCAGACAAAATGTGATGGTAACAATTAGGTCCCATAAGTTGGCATTAACATGAACTAACAATAAGCAATACATTTGTTAGAGTAAATTATTCTTTTTTTAATGTTATATCATAAAAATACAACTGTATAGTTAATGTTTAGTTCATGTTAGCCTGTGTCTTATTAAATAATATTAACAGATAACGTCTTCTTTGAATGTGTTAATAAATGTTGAAATTAACATCAACTTTGATTAATTATATGCATTAGAAGTACTTTTCATTGTTAGTTCATGTTAACTAATGTAGTTAGCTAATGTTTACAAATGGAACCTTATTGTAAATTGCAGTAAAAAAAAAAATAATAATAATAATAATATTCAAGTAAGTAATATGATGATTAATGTTTAGTTCCTGCTGTATTTCTATGGAAGAAGGGGATTTCTGTACCTCGTCGCTCTGTTTGCGGATGAGAAAGGAGTCGACAAACCCTCTGCGGTCGTGTGGATTCAGAGTCTCCAGCAGTCCAGTGATCAACCTCGTCATTTCTGCTCTATTTCTCAACGCATTTCTTACAATAATCCTTTTGCTGTTGAGGAACGGACCCAACCACGGAAATATATTATAAAGCTAAAAGTACACACAGAGAAAAAAATGCATGTATTAATGATAAAAAGTCACCAAAAATACAGTAAAACATACTTCCATACCATTATAGAAGCCGATCCCAAAACCCGAACATTTTCATTTGCCCTGTCGACCATATCTGTGAATCGTGGGTCTGTGTATTCAAATCTGCTGCCGTACACAATAGCTGAGATGATGTTTGACACAGCGTAGTTCACAGGCTGTGTTGTGTCGAAGGGTTTCCCTGTGAAGAGAAAACGTCTCGGTTACGGATGTAACCCTCGTTCCCTGAGTAGGGAACGGAGACGTTACGTCGAATGACGACGAATGGGGTTCGCTTAGAAGCCTATCCTCTTCGAACAGTAATAAAACGAGCCAATGGCAAGCAAATGCCATGGGTCTGCTGAATTTGCATAGCATAACTCCGCCCCACCTTGTGGGTATAAAGGAAGTGAGCTGGCAACATGCAGATATGTTTCTTCGCTGAAGGAGCCAAGGCTGAACTCGGCTGTTCCAGCGGTACAGCGGAAGTGGCAGGAAGACGTAACGTCTCCGTTCCCTACTCAGGGAACGAGGGTTACATCCGTAACCGAGACGTTCCCTTTCGTTGTCACTTCGAGTTACGTCGAATGACGACGAATGGGGTTCCCAGTCCAATCACGCCACCTCGGCTGTCTTCCAGTGCCCTGCGTAAGTCTGAGCTCCCTGTCGTGACTAGCACGGACGAAGGACTCCTACTTAACACAGGAATACCAAGGTACACTGGGAGCATATCTCAGTGGAATATGCAATCAGTGCCCGCCCGAAGGGGGGACTTAAGAATGCCAGGAACCCCATTCGTCGTCATTCGACGTAACTCGAAGTGACAACGAAAGGGAACGTCTCGGTTACGGATGTAACCCTCGTTCCCTGAGTAGGGAACGGAGACGTTACGTCTTCCTGCCACTTCCGCTGTACCGCTGGAACAGCCGAGTTCAGCCTTGGCTCCTTCAGCGAAGAAACATATCTGCATGTTGCCAGCTCACTTCCTTTATACCCACAAGGTGGGGCGGAGTTATGCTATGCAAATTCAGCAGACCCATGGCATTTGCTTGCCATTGGCTCGTTTTATTACTGTTCGAAGAGGATAGGCTTCTAAGCGAACCCCATTCGTCGTCATTCGACGTAACTCGAAGTGACAACGAAAGGGAACAAATGTCTCTCAACGGATCCTTTAAACTAAGAGCATGATTGCAGATGTCCATAAATGTGTTTAAGCTTGTACCTTCAAACTTATCAAACTCTCCTTTCAGAAACTGAATTTCCTCTATGATTTTCTCTTCACTTCCTCTCTTGCCCATCCCGAAGTCCCGCAGGTTGCTGAGAGCGAAGCGTCGCATCTCTCTCCAGTTCTCTCCATTGGAAAAGAGGATTCCTGATCAACACAGAACCATCTGACCGTGAGTCTCGGCAACAATACAAGCAGAAAATGATTACTTACTGAGTTAGAAATAGAATAGAAACATTAGACCTTTGGGACTTATACAGTGTCAGCTTGCTTATACACGTTATATGTCAGGTTAATAAGCGACTAATCATTTTCACCACTGACTACGCAGTAAAATCCAACAGTTCTAACTTTTCATTACTATTCATTACTTCAATGAGCTCATCGTTTCTGCCTTAAATTATTACATTGTTTAAATTAATAATTTTTTAGCTAACTGTGATTTTGTATATGTACATTTCTGAAATGCATAACTTAGACAGTTACCTAACAGATCACTCTAAATCGTATTGTGGACTCATGCATTTTCTGTAATGCTGCTTTGAAACGATGTGAATTGTGAAAAACACTATGTAAATGTGTATTGAATTGAATTGAGTTAAAAAAACTAAACAAAAAAAGAATCCTACCATGTTCTTTGTTAATTGTCCTGTAACCAGGTCCGATTTTTCTGTCGCCGAACTCTTCTGCATAGTTCACGAGAGCTTCTTTGACAGTTTTGTACCCAACTAAGACCACAGTTTTCCTGGGACCCAAAAACACTTGGAATATGTTTCCGTAGGTTTTGGACAGCTGGAGGACACAGAGAAAGACATTTACAAACAAATTGTATAATGTTTGTCTACTATTAATTTTAAATGTATCAAGTTCTCACCTCAAAAAAGGTGTCAAAGGGTCTCTTGAGGTCAAGGGTCAGCAGGTTCCCCAGCAGCGGCAGAGGTTTGGGTCCCGGTGGCTCTTTCTCCTCTTTCTGAGATCTGGATCCAGAGGAAAGCAAATACAAAACCAGAAGCAACAGCAAAGCGCCCAGTAATGTACCTGTGCTGAGAAACTGCAGAAGTGCCTCTATTACAGCCATTTTCTCTCTAAGCTTCTGAACTGATGCACTCGCAGATTTATAGCCGATATGTAAGGGAGGGACATTGTGTAATCCTACAGAAAAGGACAAAAAATCCATTATAGTAGAGACTTGTTATGGTTACATCAGCATGTGACACACTTTGGGGTTAACCATTAACTTTCTTCAGCTTGTTAAAACAAGAAGGGATCATGACTCATAACATATTTTATGCTATCAAGGCTTTATTTCTAAATACAATCTTTTCTCCAATATTATTGCATTTACATGATTAAAACAAGCCTTGTGGTTTATATATGTACTAAATATTGTTGTAATTTCAAAGCAGGTTTGAACTGACACACAGAGAGAGAGACTGCAAACTTATCAAACTTCAAACTAGCACAATATATATTACAACACTTAACATTCATACGTTCGACTTTAAAACACTATTATGAGCTCTATTATTTATCTTTTTATATATTACAATCTTTACAATAACTCAGACGCACACACAAATCATATGTGTGTTTAGATGAGTATTACAGTTTTTTTTAAGTCGCTAACAAGCGTTTGTCCAGCCAGTTGTCACATTTTCAAAACTCTAAACACAATTAGCACAATGTTAACACACAACATCCCACAATAGCAAAAACAATATTCCAAGCCTTAGATACAGTATAAAAACCTCTGCTTCTGCAATGATCAGTTCAAAAACAATATATCTCAGCTGATAATAAACAAACAATTGAATAATTGACACAGAGCTGATTTATGTTGGGTAAATTGGGCCAACCACAGCTGATTCCAGTCTGGCTTAGACTGGCTTAGAGCAGGGGTTATTTTTTTCTATTACATTGACACTTATACAGTAAAAGGAGGAGAAGGGAGAAGAGCAGGCCCAGTGAGAGATGCAGTGAGCCAGTGGACCCTATAATACCGAGCGCACCCTTGCCTTTCTCAATGATCTCCACCAGCGCCTGGGTCCAGAGCAGCGCCTGGTTCTCATGAAAACATGAGGACCTTTGTAATTACCTGGGACAATGTGGCTTCCCATCATTCTCAAGCAATAACAACATGGTTTGAAGTCCACCCAAGACTGGTAAGTCTCTTCCTTCCACCCTATTCACCTTTCCTCAACCCCAGAGGAGTTCGTTTCTGCATGGAGGTGGAAGGTTTATGACCATCAGCTACATGACCAGATGTCCCTCCTTGAAGCCATGGATGCTGGTGCAGGGACATCACAGTTCATGATTGCATTGCCTTGGATAATATTAGATGTGATGTTGATGAAAACATGTGGCCTAACCCTGAAGATCGCAGAGATTAGATACAGTAATTTGTGCTTTTTTAGTACAAAAAAAAAAGTACAAAAAAAAGTAGAATTTTGGAATTTTAGCTGGGCTTTTTTTTTTTTTCAGATGCTCTTGTGTGGTTTCATGGATATTTTGTTCACTGTAAGCAACACTGTAAAACTTTTTCTGTTCTATCATACCGTGTTTCTACTGTACCTCCTGTAGTAAACAATAAAGGATTTGCTTTTACTGGAATGCTTTTGAATGTGATTATGTGAACATTACTACATGTGGACATACAGTTCCCAACCAAGAAACATAAAAGTCTATGCAGTTTTTGTAATGTCAACAATATTCAGTATTTTGAAACTTGGTGTACTTTGTTTGACTGCATGTACCTTGTGAAGTGAAAACAAGTGTTATTCTTTGACAGAATAATTTCACTTTGAGTCAGATTTCCAGTGTTTTGGTAAAGTTAGTGAGTGCAGAGAAAGATGTGTTCTATTTTGAAATGAAGAGTTAGTATATATTTAACAAAATGTGCTTTTGAGAAGAAAATGATCCATTTGGCCAATTGTGTTTTGTAGGTGTGAGTCTGTGTTAAGAGTTTAGAAAAAGTATCTGAAGTATGGGTAAGCGCTTGTTAGCGATTGAAAAAAACTGTAAAAACACAGTTAATCATTCCAAAGTTAGCCTTTTCTCCTAAATGTGACAATCTATCAGTTACAGTTTTAAGATGTGCTGCTTTGCACTTGAGCAATGAGTATAAAATGTGTAAATTTTTTAATTGAAAAATATTTGCACATACTTGAAACTTGTGGGTTGTGTACGCGGATCGGTGGTCATTGTACAGCAGAAACTGAATCCGACTTGATTGCTTCACGGCACCTGAGAAAAATAAAAGAATCTCAATTAAATTGGAATATACTAGTGATAATGGGGGGTACTAACATCACTTAATCAATTTTATTACACGTTTTCTATTAAGATTATATTTCTCAGAATGAAACAAATTGTATTAAAGAGTTAGCTCACTAAAAAAAATAATTTAATCTTTGTCCTCTGTTGCACACAAAAGATGATATTTTGAAGATGTTCACACTGCTCTTTTCCAAGCAGTTACAATGAATGCATACTAAGCCCCCATTCACACCATCAGCAACTTTGTCGCTGTATGTCGCTATTCTCTGTACTGTGAAGACGCTTTTGGGCGTTCCCATTTCAGTCACACTAATGTTATTGGTAGATTACACGTCTGTGGCCATATCTTTGAAAAATGCAATCACATATGATGTGCACAATATCAATGGTGCTGGTAATGCAATATTTAAACGTGTTTAATGACACAACTCACTTTTGAGCAGTGATAAACCTTGGGAGGATATATGTGACAGTGTTTTTTCACCCAGCTAGTATATACATCCTACGTTAATGGAAACCACATGTTTTCAGCATATAAGTACTGAAGCTCTTTGTTTAGGCAGAGAGAGAGAAATGACTGAGATGCATGAAGATCTTTTGCTGATCCGCTCTCTCCCTTATGTCTTATATAAAATGGTAAAATAAATAAGATATCTTGGCAAAATCACTGGTGTCTGTTTCCATGAAATCAATTAACAAGGGGAAGCAAGATTTTTAAATCTACAGTAACCGACTAGCAAACACAGTATCCAAGCTCAGTAGGCCGCTGTCGGTAGCCTAAAAGAGGCCTAGAAATATGGTTTCATCAGAAATATATAGAGATTCCTTAGGAAAAAGTTATCCGCACACTACCTTGCAGTTTTGAGAAAAATGATGCTAAAGGTGCCCATTTTTAAAAAAGGGATTTTTTTTCAAATGCATAGGGAATTTTGCACTTTCAAACCTGTTTATTATCATATAAACCCAAAAATGGCAAATTACCACTTGAAGTACAAAATAAACCAGTTTGAAATGTGTGATAGGCCAATACCTGAAGTTGCTATCTAGGCACAGTAAACATGATAAGATTATCAAGAAAACTTCTACTGTAGCATTAACATCCCAATTACTTCTCATTATGTTGTTTCAATTCAAAGGTAATATCTGAGATAAAATCTGAATAACAAATAGAATTAAGCCAAAATATATATATTAAAAAAACACTTTTCAAAAATAACACATTTAATGGTGAATTGTCAATTCGCATACACGAGCAGTAACTGCACTACATGTAGGCTACATATTCACAGGAATGATTATTGTAAACAATATTTAATTTTGATTTATTTATATTAAATATATATGTCCTGTATTAATTTTATTATCATATACACATCACTATCTCACTATCAGATTCACATGAAATACTATCCTCAGTTAATCTCACATTGTCACAATGAACACATTTACATAGGTCAGTGCAGGCCAGGTCAGCCTTGTGGCATGAACATCTTCCACCTCTACAAGTACCAGACTTACACCACAGTGGAGTGACCCTAAAATCTGTTGAGGAGCTGGATCTTTAGTCATCCATGATATGATGAGTTCACCATCCTTGACAATCCATCCAAAGCCGTCTGGACTGGGAGCATTTATAAAAGGATCCAATGCTCTCCTGTGGATTGCAGCTTGGCAGTTAGCACGCTTGAAGTGCTCTGTAAGTGCATCTTTTTTGTTGGAGGTAATGCCTGTTCGGAAGAGACACAGAACCTATTGTATCTGGCCAAATTAACATCTGATACCTTTTCTCCATACGGCTCACACACAAAACGTTCTATGGTCACAAATGTGGTGCTGTCCATTTCAAATTGCCTCCCAAGAGCAACAAATGCACTGATGTACTCTGCATTTCCAGACACTATATTTAGTGGTTTCTCTTTTCCTTTCCCATAAAAGGAACTAGTTGAGTCACAGCCAGTGAATGTGTGTAGTCCTATCAGTGCCTCTGTTAGTGAAGGACCCAAAGCAGAACCAATAGCCTGGAGATCTAACATTCTTTGCCTGTCTTTTGTTCCTGTCAGAAAGTACATCTTCGCTGAGGAAGCTTAGCCATTACTGAAAGCGAAATGATAGCAACATCAGTGTCAGGACTCTGGATGATTATCTTATTATAAAGTTCACTCCAGGCATGTTTTGCATGAAGTAGGAGCCTTGTGTTAGCTTCTTCATGGTCACAAGTCAAATACTCTACCTCTTTGACAGACATAATGCCATCTTTAAGAGTGAGTTGATGACATACATTTCTGTGTGCCACAAAGATAGCTATGTCTTTTCCAGCAGCTTCTAAAGGCACAGTTCTCCATGTCTCAAAGAGAAAGTCTGTCAAGGCTTCTTTATTTTCACCACTGGCTAGAAACTTGGTCCACTGACTTGGAGTCTTCTGCTTGATGCTGTATATTTGCAGTAATTGTTGTCCAGCAACAGCACGTCTTGATCGTTCAGCATTTTTGATGCTCACTGCCGGGTAGCGATCTATGACAAAATCGACCCTTGGACAACTGAACTTTCTACCCATCTTAATGATAAGTTGAAGAAGATCATCAGCAAGCTCACCGAATGTGTCTGGTATATTCTTGAGACTCCTGATCAATGCTCTCATCTGATTTCATTAGAGCTGCCTCACGGAGAAGTCCTATATTAAAGATATGAAGAATACATTATAAACCCAGTTGGCAATATATTAGCTTGCATAACATTCAATTCAAGTGAGTAAGCATACCTGCATTTTCTGTCTCAGACTGCACCAACTTGTCAAGCTGGCGCTTTCTGTTGATTGTGATAAACCGATCAAACATTTTGGCAAATTATGCACAATTTAGGCAGAACGTGCTGGCTTGTTGATGGCTTTGAAGAAGTGGTTGTTGTGGTAACTTTCATCAAGCTGTACTTGGAACGCAGCCTCTTCGGCGAAACTGTTTCAGAGCCTTCAACCGGGGTTACAAGTCTTTTCAACCGTTCAGTCTTATCTTGACGCTTTAGTGCACAAGTCAAGCGTTTTTTTGTCTATAAAACGCTGATAGCAGGCCGGGTGAAACCCGTAATTTGTTGGGACATCAGAGACCGGTTTGTCCAGGAGGGCAACAGTTTGTTAGCAATAGCTAGCTCCGTAGTGTCCGACGTTTTGAGCCATTTCTTTCGCACATTGCTTGATTTTTTCCCATCGGACTTCAGTAAAGGGCTGCGGACATTCCCCGCCATTTTTCCCGACATGAAGAATACACTTTACGGGTGTTAATCGAGCTGATCGCTGCTATCAGATGAAGATGCGCTGCTTACGTCCTCCTCCATGTTTATTGTTTACATGTGCGTAGTGATATTGGCTTGATTTGGCTCTGACCTACTTTACATTTTCGATGCTGATTGGCTGAAAATCTAGCTCAACCGTTGTATATGTCTCAATACGCAGTCAATATAGTGCGCCAATAAATGACACTTTTCTCAATAACTGCAGGATAATGCGTGGAGAACTTTTTGCTTGGATACCTTTTATTAACGTTGAACATATTGAGCAAAGAAAAAGTAGTGCCCAGTTTGTCGGAACGAAACAACGATACAGCTCACGTACAGCGGCCTACAGGAGCTTGATGCCTACAGTGTATGCTCCACTGTGCTGTTTTAACTACGTGACACAGTTCTCTGCAATTTCCCCAGTGCAGCTAGCATACCACACAATAATCCCATAGGCAAGTATGCTCTCTATAGTACATTGATAAAAAACTCACTAGGAGCTGTGTGGGTAGCCTGGCTTGCTTCATTTTTCGAAGGAAGAATAACCTTTGTTGAGCCTTATTCGCCAGAGGAAGTATTGAGTTGGATGTTACCATGGCAGTTACAAGTCTTATCTTATGAAAATATAACTGTTCCTCTGGAAGTAATAAGGTAAACCTCATTCTGATTACATTCTGATAAATCAGGAGGTTATTTACTTTTATTAACTTACATCAGCAATGCAAAATCTAATGCAAATTAGATCATCAAATACCGTATTTTCCGGACTATTAATTGCACTTTTTTTCATAGATTGGCTGGTCCTGCGACTTATAGTCAGGTGCGACTTATATATCTAAATTATTCAGACTGAGATAATCCAAGAGAAAACATTACCGTCTACAGCCACGAGAGGGCGCTCTAGTTGGCGGAGTTGTTCAGAAGCGACACCGAGGAAGAACTCAATGGATTCAGTGTTGTGGAATGAGCTTGGTGATCTCGCTGGCTTATGTTAATTTAGCCTATTCAGCCTCCCAGGTATATGTTCTTTATGCTATTGTGTAGCTGAATCAGGGTTTGCCGCAGAAAATGTGTTAGTTAAGGTGGTGGGGTTTGTCAGAATTTTGTTTTTGTTTTTTCTGTACCTCCATGAAATACCTTTAAGTTAGCCTACGTGTCGCCACCATACACATCATCATAAATGCTCCTGATAATAAATTATTTGTTATTAAAACATTAACATTCACAAACCACTGTTAATTTAACATAAAAGCAAGCAGGCTGCGAGCATGGTTTGCCATGACTGAATGCACGCAAAGAGTGAGTGCATTAGGCTACCGCTCGCACTCAGCCATTAAAATCTAGTCCCGCGCCGCACGTCTCTAGATCAAGGGCCCGGCCCGAGTATAGCGGCGGGAAATATCGGGTGTAGGGCAGAGAATCTAAGCTCTAAACAGGACAGGGTAACACGGCGGATATCGCTCATATAAAAGATTTTGACAACGTAGTTAAGGCGGCAGGCGTGTGTAGTTCCAAAGGAAACCCTGTGTTGCGTTAACATGCCGGACACCTATTCAGCCTGTTGTTCTGTGTGCTATTGTGTAGTTGAATAACTTGCCTTTCCAGATTAAATGTCTGTTCTTGGTCTTGGATTTTGTGAAATACATTTCTAAATGTATTTAGAAATTTCTGACCCGCCGCCTTCCCGTGGGCTCACCACTTACAGAATGGGCCGTAATGGGTCGGTGCTGAGAGGATCGGCGGTAGCCCTGGACAAGGAAACTAGCTCTAGGGATGTGGAACATCACCTCGCTGGCGGGGAAGGAGCCTGAGATTGTGCGGGAGGTTGAGAGGTTCCAACTAGAGATAGTTGGAATCACCTCTACGCACGGCTTGGGCTCTGGAACCGTGTGGGAGCGGGAGAAAATAACATTTATTTTTGCGGGAGCGGGACAAAATCTTTGTAGATGCCTAACCAATCCACATGTGCTTTGTGGATTTGGAGAAGGAATTCGACTGTGTCCCTCGTGGCGGCCTGTGGAGGGTGCTCCGAGAGTATGGGGTCCGGGGTCCTTTGCTAAGGGCTGTCCGGTCCCTGTACGACCGAAGCAGGAGCTTGGTTCGCATTGCCGGCAGTAAGTCAGACTTCTTCCCGGTGCATGTTGGACTCCGGCAGGGCTGCCCTTTGTCGCCGGTTCTGTTCATAATTTTTATGGACAGAATTTCTAGGTGCAGCCAGGGGCCGGAGGGTGTCGGGTTAGGGAACAACACGATTTTGTCTCTGCTCTTTGCAGATGATGTGTTTGTGTTGGCCCCTTCAGACCAGGAACCCTCTAACCTCCCGCTGGGAGTGTTAAACACGATCACGCAGGCTAGGGCCCCGTCTACTAGACGGCTCTATTCCTCGAAATTGCCTGTGTTTTCTAGCTGGTGCACAGCTCGTGGCATATCACCCCCAGACTGTGGGGTGATGGAGGTTCTCTCCTTCCTACAAGAGCTACTGGATAAGGGCAGAACCCCATCCACGCTCAAGGTTTGTGTGGCGGCCATAGCAGCATTTACTAAATCGACGCCTGGCCAGTCACTTGGAAGGAATGATCTGGTCATCCGCTTCCTTAGAGGAGCTAAGAGGCTAATCCTCCCAGACCTCCCTCAGTCCCCATGTGGGACCTTTCTACGGTTTTGGAAGCCCTGAAAGGTGCCCCCGTTCGAGCCAATCCAATCAATAGATATCAGACACCTGTCTTTCAAGACAGTGTTTTCTTCTGGCTCTCGCTTCGGTAAAGCGTATAGGGGACTTGCAAGCGCTCTCAGTAAGTGCGACGTGTATGGAATTTGGGCCAAATGACTCGAAAGTCATACTCAAACCAAGGCACGGGTACGTTCCTAAATCCCTCAGCACACCGTTTAGGGCACAGGTGATTTCCCTGTCGGCCCTGCCGGTCTCTAATGAGGAAAAGGACGCAAGCTTCTTTGCCCGGTCAGGGCATTAAGGGCTTATGTGTCTCGCTCGACTGTCTTCAGACAGACGGAGCAGCTCTTTGTTTCGTTCTGCGGGAGTACTAAGGGACTAGCTGCGTCGAAACAGAGTCTATCCAGATGGATAGTTGATGCTATTGCGCTGGCTTACGCCTCTAAGGGCCTGCAGTGCCCATTAGGTGTCAGAGTGCACTCCACAAGAGGGCATGGCCTCGTCGTGGGCTTGGTCCAGTGGATTGCCTTGCAAGATATCTGTATGGCGGCAGGCTGGGCCTCCCCGTCTACATTTATAAGGTTTTATAACCTAGAGGTTCCCGCCTTGCAGGCTAAGCTGCTTTTCAGTCAAATAAATCAGTACTGTCTGCCTCGATGCTATCGGCTCAGAATACTGAAACTGCTTGAGCGCCGCTCGCTGATCTCTATGGGCAGTATGTAAGTCCCATAATATTGATCAGTCCAGGACGAGTTTTTCACCCTGACTGTGTGGAACACTATTTTATAGTTTACTCCTTATAGGATGCTACTCATTACGGGAATGATGCTGTTTGAGCCCCTCTTCCCGGACTCTCTGCGAGTCCCTGGTGATCATGCACTATATGAGGCCACGGGCACCTGCCCTTGGCACTTTGGTGTTGGATCTCAGCACACAATGCGTTTACACAGTGTTCCCCTAGCGTAAGATATTACGCAGTACGAGAGTACTCTCGTAAGAGACCGTACTCGGTTACTAAAGTAACCTCGGTTCTTTCTAGAGAGGAAATGAGTTATGCATATCTTGCCGTGCCTGCAACACGCTCTGGTTCGCTTGGGCGATGAAAATCAGAGTATATCAGCCTGTCGAGCTATATTTATAGGCCTAGGCCACGCCTGTTTCGGCGGGAGGTGACGTAGTGGGCGCAAAGTGCCCCCATTGGATCTGACGTCACGAGAGGCCTCTCCCGATAGGCAGCTGCAGTTGCCGCAGGACAGCCAATAGGCGCGAGCCGTCTTGCTTATGTTTTCATGCTGCCGCAACGCGTTTTGCATTATTTCAAAATTAAGTTTCATTTTGGCTTCAATATCTCCCCTAGCGTAAGATATTACGCAGTACTCGTTCCCTCTCTAGAGAGAACCGAGTTACGTTAGTAACAGAGTACGTTTGTTATGAGAAAAGCTTTAGCATTATTTTAACGCAGATGCCACATTATTTGATATTTTGTGTAATGCAGTGAAATTCAATCTTTATAATTGTGACTTGTCCAAAATATCCAAAAACTTTTGGGACTGCTGTATGTAATTATGTTAGCTTATAAGTTTTGAAGAAACCTTTAAATATATACAGTAGTCAGGAGACTAGGCTGCAGAGTTGCCAAGTCTGCGGTTTTACCGCCGGCAGCAGTATGGCCAGTAGCCATATCACCCTGTAGCCCAAGACTGGGTTGTAGCCTACACTGAAACTAAGCAGGGTTGAACCTGGTTAGTACCTGGATTGGAGACCTCCTTGGAAAACCAGGTTGCTGCTGGAAGATGTGTTAGTGAGCCAGCAGGGGGTGCTCACCCTGTGGTCTGTGTGGGTCAAAGAGCACCGTCCTTCGGATGAGACGTTAAATTGAGGTCCTGACTCACAGTGGTCACAAAAAATCCTGTAACCCCGGCATCCTGGCCAAATTTGCCCTGTCGACCTGTAGTAAATGGGATTGCTATAGACAAGGTTGTCCAGTAGAGGGCGGCAATGGCTTTGAATAAGTTACCTTTTCTCTGAATGCACAGAAGTAGTGGTGGAGTGTCAGTCTGTTATCTGGTGAGACGGTGTCAAGAGGCACGTGTCCGCGCTGCACCTGTTAATAAAGATTCCATTAAGTTATCTCCATGTCTCCACATTTATGATGCACCAACGGATATTACAGGCCTCTGTCCATCATGGCCTCCTAATCATCCCCATATATAGGCTTCATCACTCTGCACCAATAAGCTTGTGTGTGGTTGGCGTTCTGGTGCACTATGGCTGTCGTCGCATCATCCAGGTGGATGCTGCACATGGTGGGGTTGAGGAGATTCCCCCTTTCTATGTAAAGTGCTTTGAGTGCAGAGAAAAAGCACTAGATAAATGTAATGAATTATATTATTACCATTGGGGTATTTTTAAACTGTTGCCACAAAATAATTGTATTTTTCCGTGGGCTAAAGATTTGACATATTGCATAAATTAAATTTGACTTAAATGCGTGGATTGAAAAATATTGAATTCTATCAATGATAAAACTGTGCTAGATGTTTTGTGAAGGAGGGGCCACTGGTAGGGAGGCCTTTAATGAGCTTTTCAATTTGCATAACAGTGGCTGTAAAATATGTAGGCCTATTTTAGGTATGTGAATGGCGTTCCCCATATCATAAACACCAAGATGCAGTATTGAAGTTACACTTCAAAAGGGAGCCATTTTTCAGTATAGTTCAAGTTCCATTTATTTCTCATTAGTATAGATGAGAATATAAGTGACAGAGGGGGACAGTTTTTTTTTCCAACAGATGGAAATGGCTCTTGGAAAAAAACTTTTGAGATGGCATGAGGTCCTTGTCCTCATCGCCCTGTACCTTCTTCTGTATCTTCTTCCTGAAGGAAGCAGCCTAAAAATGTCACTTGCTGGATGGGACTGATTAGCAGCATTTTAGCTGCCCTCTTCCTGACTCTGGCCTCATACAGGTCATTGATTGACAGCTGCCTATGTCCAGTCAGCCTCTCTGCTGTGCGCACAATGCGCTGCAGTCTGTTCTTCGCCTGGGCCAATGCTGAGGCAAACCATACAGTAATAGATGTTGAAAGAAGGCTTTCGACAGTGGCTCTGTAAAACCTAGACCGAACAGAGCTGGAAACGTTCAGTTTGGTTAACTGCCTTAAGAAAACATTCCACTGTGAGCCCTCTTAATAATGGAGGAATTGTTTTCTTCCCATTTCAGGTTGTTTGTGATGACAGTGCCTAAGAATTTGAATGACTCCAGCTCCTTAACAACAGAGCTCTTGATGGTTAGGGGTGGAAGAGACCTATTAAAGGGGACCTATTATGCCCCTTTTCACAAGATGTAAAATAAGTCTCTGATGTCCCCAGAGTGTGTATGTGAAGTTTTAGCTAAAAATACCCAACAGATCAAAAGATGAAGCGTCAGTTTTACTCCAGAAAATCACCGTAAGAAAGAGCTGAGTAAGCACAGTATAAGGAAGTGCGTAAGTACATAAACTAATTTCTAGAGTTGAGGGAGTATTTTCTTTGAAAACAAAATTAATACACCTCATCTTCAGCGGCTGCCTCAGATTTCGGGAGTAAATAGAGAGAGCTATCTGGATTAATACATCCAGCCACACAACACCTATAACGCTTGGGAGACATTCTCGTCAGTGCAGCAATGACGGATGTGTACAACTCGCTGTGAACTATGTTCTATGTTAAAACAGTGTCTGTCAACATTCGTGGGCGGGGCCTGTGGCTGTAGTGACGTCACACCAGCCCCACGGCTGAAAACATGTCGTTGGGGTTGGGAGACGCTGCTTATGATTTATGGGGATGGAGTAAGTGGATTTTTATCACTATTGGGTGGTTGTGTACACACTGCCAACACACATGTATGTCCAAACAGCATGCAAAAGTGAATTTTGCATAATAGGTCCCCTTTAAAACCAAATTATTGTTGTATAAGCATATAAGCATCATAGCAAAAAGGCTAAGAAACGTAAGAGTTATAGGCATACGCACCAATTAACTTTGGACTTTCATTCAAAAATAGCCAGAAGTGATTTTGGTTTGTTGAGTTATTCGCATACATTTTGTGAATTTAATCATTCCAGTTTTTATTTGAACTGTGGTAAAATGTAATGTTTCTGTTTTGATTGTCCAGTATCAGGAGCGTCTGATCGCACACAGCTTGTGTGGGGACGGATTCAACGTGATTCCGACTATTCCTTTGAGATCCAGATAATCTACAGACACTCCAGGTGGAGTTGTGAAGCGGAAGCTCTGAAGGACGGAAGTGAAGAACAGGAAGAGCTCCATCCTGGCCAAACTCTCTCCCAAACAAACCCTTCGGCCTGAGAGAGAGAGAGAGAGAGAGAGAGAGAGGAGGGAGAGAGAGGGAGAGAGGGAGGGAGGGAGGGAGGGAGGGGGGGAACTGTTTTAAATTCCAAATTAAATGTTTATTTCTTCAAAACACTGGGTGTTGAGACTTAAAGTTGAGTGTAGTATACCTGCAGAAAAGGGCATGAAAGCATCTCTCTTGACAAACTGGCCCTTCTCATCTAGGAAGTGTTCTGGGTAAAAGCTGTTCGGTTTCTCCCATTCGCTTGGATCCTTCAAAACAGACGTCAGCAGAGGAACTACAGTGGTACCCTAGAAAATGGAGAAAAAACAATGTTCAAGATGCACATGGTATCTTTTATAGGCCTAAATATTTATTCTTCTGACTGACCTTCTTGATGAAGTATCCATTGAAGTGAACATCACAGCTGGTCTTATGCGGCAGACTCATGGGCACAATATCAGCCAGTCTCTGGATTTCATGAATCACAGCGTCTGTATACGGTAATTTCTTTCTATCTTCAACCACTGGCTTACGTCCACCGATCACTCTGTCAATCTCCTCATAAACTCGATCTGCACAAAAATGCAACACACATTTGTTCCCATAGACAACATTAAACTCATTGAGGAAAAACTCTTGGCATTACGGTCTTTTTTTACCCTGTATATGAGGGTATTTGGCCATGAGCATCAAACCCCAGCGCAGAGTTGTTCCTGTCGTGTCAGTACCAGCAGAAAACAGATTTCCCACCGTCACAATAAGATTCTCCTGGTGAAAGTACGAGTCCTCCTTACAGGATTGCTGACAAGCAAAAAATACATTCAAAATGCTCAATTAAACATCTAATAATTAGAAAGCTTAAACATCAAAATTCATGTAGTTGTATTTTATGAACCAAAATCCAAAATGACATAGAAACTTCAAACAATACAAACTTTGGAAGAAAAAGAAACAAAGCAATGCAAGCAGTTTTAATTGTTAGTTCTAATAATGTTTACAAAAGGAACCTTTTGTGTTCGCCAAATATATTTAGTTTTAGCATCTTTTGTGCATATTTAATATTCATTTAATAACTATGCCTAATAATTAAATAAATAATTGTTTAAATATCAAAGCTGATGATTACTTTTTAGTTCCTATGGAACAAGGGGATTTCTGTACCTCGTCGCTCTGTTTGCGGATGAGAAAGGAGTCGACAAACCCTCTGCGGTCGTGTGGATTCAGAGTCTCCAGCAGTCCAGTGAACAACTGTGTCATTTCTGCTCTATTTCTCAACGCATTTCTTACAGCAATCCTTTTGCTGTTAAGGAATGGACCCAACCACGGAAATATATTATAAAGCTGCAAGTACACACAGAGAAAAAAAAATGCAAGTATTAATATGTTTTTAAAAAATTAAGTCACCAAAAACAGAGTAAAACATACTTCCATACCATCATAGAAGCCGATCCCAAAACCCGAACATTTTCATTTGCCCTGTCGACCATATCTGTGAATCGTGGGTCTGTGTATTCAAATCTGCTGCCGTACACAATAGCTGAGATGATGTTTGACACAGCGTAGTTCACAGGCTGTGTTGTGTCGAAGGGTTTCCCTGTGAAGAGAAAACAAATGTCTCTCAACGGATCCTTTAAACTAAGAGCATGATTGCAGATGTCCATAAATGTGTTTAAGCTTGTACCTTCAAACTTATCAAACTCTCCTTTCAGAAACTGAATTTCCTCTATTATTTTCTCTTCACTTCCTCTCTTGCCCATCCCGAAGTCCCGCAGGTTGCTGAGAGCGAAGCGTCGCATCTCTCTCCAGTTCTCTCCATTGGAAAAGAGGATTCCTGATCAACACAGATAACCAACTGACTGTGAGACTCAATAACAACACAAGCAGAAAATGATTACTTTGTAAGTTAAACATACATTAACCTTAGACATTTGGGACTTATACAGTCTCAGCTTGCATGTACACATTATGTCAGGTTAATAAGCGACAAGTCATTTCACCACTGACTACACTGTAAAATCCAACAGTTGTTCTAACTACAGCCGGGTGCACACTGTGTGATTTATAATATTCCTTTACGATTGTTGTTTGTCAGACTGTACGAACATGATCATCGCTGTAAGCCATTTCACACTGTAAGATCTCAGGATCACACTCGGGATTGAAATGGTGGCTACAAAGAAATCTCTAACGTTAATTTTGGTCATGGCTTGTCTTGATAAATGAAGACAATTTGACGGTCGTCGTAGGAGAAGTCACACTGTTGGACTGTGTGATTCAAATCTTCTGACACCGCCAGAATTTTGTCAAAAAACTGTCATTAACCGGCTGTTGTTTAAGGCAAACTGTTTGCATTCTTTTTAAAGCAAGTCAATCTAATTCGATTTTACAGTGCAGTTATGAATTTATGTTACTTAAAATTTTAAAATACTATTTTGTCACCAAATATTGCTGGGAATCCACATATACTCCTTGATTAAAGACATAGCACACATTTTCAAGCCAACAAAAAAGTATTTTTAGGTTGTTCATGGTTAAAGTAAGTTGTTCACCACCAAATGTTTTGTTCTTATTTATTATGAACTCATATTAGTGTCAAATATAATGAAAATAATTGTTTACTTCAGTAGTTAAACCCAATTACATTAGTTCGGAGAGGCCACGAGGAACTGAAATGATATACATGTTTGCTTTTCAACATGTCTAGCATTTACAGTTTGTTCTGTAGATTAAGAAAACAACAAAGAATCCTACCATGTTCATCATTCATTATCCTGAAACCAGGTTCAATTTTTCTGTCACCGAACTCTTCTGCATAGTTCACGAGAGCTTCTTTGACAGTTTTGTACCCAATTAAGACCACAGTTTTTCTGGGACCCAAAAACACTTGGAATATGTTTCCGTAGGTTTTGGACAGCTGGAGGACACAGAGAAAGACATTTGCAAACAAATCTTAAAATTATGGACAACTAATTGATCTTAAATGTATCAAGTTCTCACCTCAAAAAAGGTGTCAAAGGGTCTCTTGAGGTCAAGGGTCAGCAGGTTCCCCAGCAGCGGCAGAGGTTTGGGTCCCGGTGGCTCTTTCTCCTCTTTCTGAGATCTGAATCCAGAGGAAAGCAAATACAAAACCAGAAGCAACAGCAAAGCGCCCAGTAATGTACCTGTGCTGAGAAACTGCAGAAGTGACTCGATTACAGCCATTTTCTCTCTAAGCTTCTGAACTGATGCACTCGCAGATTTATAGCCGATATGTAAGGGCGGGACCTTGTGTGATCCTACATAAATTGCAAAAATCCATGAGAATAGAGGGTTGGTGAGGTTACATCAGCAGCATGTATGTGACACCCTGTGGTGAATCATTAATTGACCATTTTTAGCTTGTTAAGACAACACAGGAACATTATTCAAGCAATAAAGCCTTAAAATAAAAAAAAATCTGGTTTAACACAATCTTTGCTACAATATTATTTAATTTACATAATTAAAGCATCCCTTTTGGTTTATATATTATGCACTAAATATTGTTGTATTGTCTACTTTCCCAACAATGCACAGCAAAGCAGGTCTGAACTGACACACAGAGACACTGCAAACTTTATCAAACTTCAAACTAGCACAATATACACTATATTTCCAAAAGTTTTGTGACGTCTGCCTTTACATGCACATGAACTTTCATGACATCCCATTCTTATTCCATTGGGTTTAATATGGAGTTGGTTGGTTTATTACACAGCTGAATATATTGTGCTATGTAATCCTTAGGTGAATTTTATCCATCTTGTTAATGAATGATTAAGGGGTTTGAAAGAAAGAGGCTCGGCAGAGGTGGCTTGTGTGGATTAGCTTGTAGCCTAGCCCGTAGGCCAGCTCTCTTTCACCGCTTTTGCCTCCTTTCCTTCCACCATCTATGTCACCTTTCCACCGGGATGGCAACATAAAAGCATCTCATTCCCCTTCTCAGGAAACCGGATTGCATGTGCAACCTGAGACGTTCCCTTTTAAAGTGGAACTTAGACGCTGCGTCTTGGTGTAGATGCCATGAGGAACCAATACCATCAATGCCATGTTGAAGGAATGCCTGCCTAACTGAGCTGCGATTATGCACAAACATGACACTAAATGACTCTACAGGCCTAGACTAGAGTCAGGAGTGCGTCAACCTTAAGGGCGCATCCTATGTGACTTGTATAGTGGTTCTAAGAAAAAACGTACTTCCTGTTTCTGCAGGACAGGCCTCAGCCTAGAACCCCAAGAGCAGAGCTGCAGGAGAATACACAACATAGCCTTGGCAATATTACCTGAAATGCTCTTAGGAAGCAGTCTACCAAAGTCTACTATGTGAGGTCCTGAAAACCTCAGTAATCGATACTTTAAGACTGAAATACTGAGCAAGACCCCAGATCAGGTAACAGCTACTCGTTTCTCTAAGATGCAGTCAAAGCTCAACCTTTAGTATTGATTGAAAGGATTTGAAGGATTGAAAGGATTGAAAAAAATCAAGAGATTTTACTAATAGAACTACCAATCTCTATGTGAAAATAAAATAATGATGCTGCCATGTTTCTAATTGTCAAAATCACAGGTGAAAATTGTCATTTTTACCACCCTCTACAAAATAGGGGATTACAAATATTGTGTAATTATTCATATATATACACACACACACACACACACACACACACACACACAGAGAGAGAGACATGTATGTATACATGCATGTCACGTCCAGTTGAAGCAGAGATTAAAAGAGCAAGATCTAATTGCAGCAGTCTCTATTTATACACATACTCAAATACACTGAACAGAATTGTAAATGCAACACTTTTGTTTTTGCCCCCATTTTGCATTAGCTGAACTCAAAGATCTAAGACTTTTTCTATGTACACAAAAGGCCAATTTCTCTCAAATATTGTTCACAAATCTGTCTAAATCTGTGTTAGTGAGCACTTCTTCTTTGCTGAGATAATCCATCCACCTCACAGGTGTGGCATATAAAGATGCTGATTAGACAGCATGATTATTGCACAGGTGTGCCTTATGCTGGCCACAATAAAAGGCCACTCTAAAATGTGCACTCTAAAATGTGTTTTACTGTATTGGGGGGGTCCGAAAACCAGTCAGTATCTGGTGTGACCACCATTTGCCTCACGCAGTGCAAAACATCTTCTTCGCACAGACTTGATCAGGTTGTTAATTGTGGCCTGTGGATTGGTCCACTCCTCTTCAATAGCTGTGCAAAGTTGCTGGATATTGGCAGGACCTGGAACACGCTGTCGTATACGCCTATCCAGAGCATCCCAAACATGCTCAATGGGTGACATGTCCGGTGAGTATGCTGGCCATGCAAGAACTGGGATGTTTTCAGCTTCCAGGAATTGTGTACAGATCCTTGCAACATGGGGCCATGCATTATCATGTGCAACATGAGGTGGTGGTCGTGGAAGAATGGCACAACAATGGGCCTCAGGATCTCGTCACAGTATCTCTGTGCTTTTCAAAATGCCATCAATAAAATGCACCTGTGTTCATTGTCCATAAAATACCCCTGCCCATACCGTAACCCCACCGCCACCATGGGCCACTCGATCCACAACGTTGACATCAGCAAACCGCTCACCCACGTGACGCCATACACGCTGTCTGCCATCTGCCCTGTACAGTGAAAACAGGGATTCATCCGTGAAGAGAACATCTCTCCAAAGTGCCAGAACCATCGAATGTGAGCATTTGCCCACTCAAGTCGGTTACGACGACAAATTGCAGTCAGGCCGAGACCCGATGAGGACGACGAGCATGCAGATGAGCTTCCCTGAGACCGATTGTTGCAGCAGCTGTCCGGGTGGCTGGTCTCAGACGATCTTGGAGGTGAAGATGCTGGATGTGGAGGTCCTGGCTGGTGTGGTTACACGTGGTCTGTGGTTGTGAGGCCGGTTGGATGTACTGCCAAATTCTGTGAAACGCCTTTGGAGACGGCTTATGGTAGAGAAATGAACATTCAATTCATGGGCAACAACTCTGGTAGACATTTCAGCAGTCAACATGCCAATTGCACGCTCCCTCAAAACTTGCAACATCTGTAGCACTGTGCTGTGTGATAAAACTGCACATTTTAGAGTGGCCTTTTATTGTGGATATTGTGGATGTGCAATTATCATGCTGTCTAATCAGCATCTTGATATGCCACACCTGTGAGGAGGATGGATTATCTCGGCAAAGGAGAAGTGCTTACTTAACACAGATTTAGACAGATTTGTGAACAATATTTGAGAGAAATAGGCCTTTTGTGAACAGAAAAGGTCTTAGATCTTTGAGTTCAGCTCATGAAAAATGGGGGCAAATTAAAAAGTGTTGCGTTTATAATTTTGTTCAGTGTAAAACAATGATACTCAGATTTAAAAAAAAACTACAAAGAACAACCAACTATTATTGATGAAGATGGAACAAATCCTAAAAGAAAACAGGCTCAGTAGATACAAACCAAAGCAATGAAACGAGAAAAAGGTGCAGTGCATCTATTATTTACAGGGACGTGTGTGTGTTATTCACATATCGCTCGAAACATTAGTCCGATGGATTTCAAACTTGACAGGTGTCTTGCTACGGGCACGAGTAAGTGCAGTGCCACCACGTTTGACGTTGTTTGGATTAGAAATGCAAAAGATATCGCTAAATATCTGTAAAAGAAGCACACATTGGCTTTTGCCGCTCTAGCCGCCGGCCACTCCCCCCTCTCACACTGCACACTGAAATTAGCTGATGGTCAATAAAATGCAGCTCATAACTGTTGCTTTCGGTGACGTGAACTCCATTAAATCTGCATATAGCGTGGGAATTGAAGATCGGATTTAAATCAGTTTTGCGAAAACACATTTATGTGACCAAGTGTAAATGGAATCGTTTTTTATAAATCAGATAGCTATCCGATCTGAGAAAACCCATGAGGTGTAAACCGCCCCTTTATTTTTAGCATTATAATCATCCGAATGCACACACTCGAATATTTGGCTCCGACGTGATCAGGAGCAGTAAAATAATCGTAATGACACCACACACTTCAGCATTTTTTGGACAAAAAGTTGTTTGAGAGAAGCCTTGAATCGGGTCACACAGCCCAGATAATTGGGGGCTCAAATCAGGCCCAAAATCAGGCTTAAAATCTTCAAGTGTGTGGTCAGCCTTAGGAAAAAATACAACTGTTCATTGTTAGTTCATGTTTAGTTTATGTTAACCTGTGTCCTATTAAATAATATTAACAGATAGGCTAACTTTTAATTTGAATAATGTGTTAATACATGTTGAAATGAACATCCACTATAATTAATAAATGCTTTTAAAGTATTTTTCATTGTTAGTTCATCTTAAATTAACTAATGTTTACAAAAAGAAACCTTATTGTAAAGTGTTGCCAAATATATTTAGTTTTAGCATCTTTAGTGTATATTTAATTTACACTAAAGATGCTAGCAGTCCAGTGAACAGCTCCTTAATTCTGCTCTATTTCTCAACGCATTTCTTACAATAATCCTTTTGCCGTTGAGTAACGGACCCAACCACGGAAATATATTATAAAGCTACAAGTACACACAGAGAAAAAAATGCATGGATTAATGATTAATGATAATTTAAGATTAAAAAATTTACCTTAACACCAAAAACATACAGTAAAACATACCATTATAGAAGCCGATCCCAAAACCCGAACATTTTCATTTGCCCTGTCGACCATATCTGTGAATCGTGGGTCTGTGTATTCAAATCTGCTGCCGTACACAATAGCTGAGATGATGTTTGACACAGCGTAGTTCACAGGCTGTGTTGTGTCGAAGGGTTTCCCTGTGAAGAGAAAACAAATGTCTCTCAACGGATCCTTTAAACTAAGAGCATGATTGCAGATCTCCATAAATGTGTTTCAGCTTGTACCTTCAAACTTATCAAACTCTCCTTTCAGAAACTGAATTTCCTCTATGATTTTCTCTTCACTTCCTCTCTTGCCCATCCCGAAGTCCCGCAGGTTGCTGAGAGTGAAGCGTCGCATCTCTCTCCAGTTCTCTCCATTGGAAAAGAGGATTCCTGATCAACACAGAACCATCTGACCGTGAGTCTCGGCAACAATACAAGCAGACAATGATTACTTACTGGGTTAAACATACGTTAACCTAGACCTTTGGGTCTTATACAGAGTCAGCTTGCTTATATGCATTATGTCAGGTTAATAAGCGGCAAGTCATTTCACCACTGACTACACTGTAAAATCCAACAGTTGTTCTATGTTTTTAGTTAACTTTACTTTATGTCTTAACTTAATTGTAAATCTATACTAGTAATCTATACTATTCACATACTTTGCCTTTACTCAGAAAACCAAAGGGGGCAATTCTTAATAGACTTTTCACTAATTCCTCACCTCTGCAGTTATCTTCCTCTGCATTCACTCATTTCCCAAAGTCATCTTGAATGTGGAATTGTCAATACAACTGAAAAATTTGAATGAACATCACATAAGCTGACTTCATAAATTGATGTTGATTTTCCTAAAATGTTTTTGTTTGAACTCATCATTATGGTGATCAGTGTCCCATTTGGTTGGGCACTTGGAACTTCATTTTGTAATTATCTTCCTATAGATGCAGCGATGCAACAGAAATCACAATTATTTGGTTTCAAAGGAAGGAAAGTAATAAATAGGTTGCCTTTAAAAGGTGATCTAATTTCTAACTAAATCATTAACTTTATTTTTCATGTTGAATAATGATCTTTTACTATTTTATTGCTAACAATTGTGAAACCTTGTGAAACTTGTATTTGGGTTGATATAATCCCTCTATATTTGTGAAAATATCTTACAATTGACCATTCTTGAGTCACACACAGTCTTCAATTGTCATTATAATAATACACATTTATTGATGTTACATTTATATAGCGCTTTTCAAATTGCTTTACACATGGAAGGGGGAATCTCCTCAACCACGGCCATCAGAATTGCAAATTTGTCAGTACACCATACTATTCTTATTTCACTTGTTTTTTAAGGCAATCGGCATGCTTTTCTAGCTAATTCGTGTTAATTAAAGTGTAGTTATGAATTTATGTTACTTAAAAAATATTTGTAAAAAATGTGTCACCAAATATTGCTGGGAATCCACATATACTCATTGATTATAGCACATATTTTCAAGCCAACAAAAAGCCATTTTTAGGTTGTTCATGGTTAAAGTAAGTTGTTCACCACCAATGTTTTGTGCATGTTTATAATGAGCTCATATTAGTGTCAAATTTAATAAATAGATTTTTTTACTTCAGTAGTTAAACCCAATTACATTAGCTTGGAGAGGCCACGAGGAACTGAAATTATTTTCAACATGTTTGTTTTTCAACATGTCTAGCATTTACAGATTGTTCATTAATAAAACAACAAAGAATCCTACCATGTTCATCATTCATTATCCTGAAACCAGGTTCAATATTTCTGTCGCCGAACTCTTCTGCATAGTTCACGAGAGCTTCTTTGACAGTTTTGTACCCAATTAAGACCACAGTTTTTCTGGGACCCAAAAACACTTGGAATATGTTTCCGTAGGTTTTGGACAGCTGGAGGACACAGAGAAAGACATTTACAAACAAATCTTAAAATGTTTAACCACTATTCATTTTAAACTATTCATGTATCAAGTTCTCACCTCAAAAAAGGTATCAAAGGGTCTCTTGAGGTCAAGAGTCAGCAGGTTCCCCAGCAGCGGCAGAGGTTTGGGTCCCGGTGGCTCTTTCCCCCTCTTTCTGAGAGCTTCAAAACCAGAAGCAACAGCAAAGCGCCCAGTAATGTACCTGTGCTGAGAAACTGCAGAAGTGACTCGATTACAGCCATTTTCTCTCTAAGCTTCTGAACTGATGCACTCGCAGATTTATAGCTAAAGTGCTGTGCGGTGCTGGTTTATAGCGGTGCTGGTTCGGAGCCAGAGCCTAGTTTCAAATCGGTTCTTTGTTTTTCGACCACCAAAGCACCAGCTCCGAACCAGTAAAAGTGGTTCTTAAGTAGCACCAAAACATTGCTGGGCTAGAGTAAGAACCGCTTACGTCAGGGGCTGGGGGCGGGGTTACTGTGACCAACAAGACGAAAAAAAACTTGTGACCGCCATTTTTTAAATAGCTGCAAATCGAGCTAATAGCTGCTCGATTGTAATCTCCGTCTATGCAAGTTACGGCGAGCTGCACGAACGCGTTTGATTCGCCGTGTTTGGATGCCGATGTAGGTTCGCAAAGCCATGAGCATGAATAGTAACGCAACGACCGCCATTGTTGATGTAAGACTTGTTCGAGATGCATTGGAGCGGCGCTGACCGATCAGAGCTCCGGGAGTGTTTGGAGAGCATACGACTCCTTGTGCTTTTGGATCGCTTTCACAGTGCTTTGATGTCATGCGGTGATCGGTCTGCGAGAAGCCGAACCATCTCGAACAAGCCTGGTGTGTTTTTGTTTGGCGCTGCCGCGCTAGCGTTGCTGGGCAACATGAGATGTATACACAGTGACATAAGATCTGGCTCTGTTGTGGCTCTCTAGCATGTGGAAAGGCAAACTGGTTCTTAGAAGACCCGTCAGTAGAACCAACTCCGAACCATTTTCTCACATGTATTACCTCGTTATTTCATCTGACTCCATAAATGAAAAAATATTTTAATGATATCTGAGCATTCTTTTTAACTCTTTGATTATATTTTACCCGTTCAGATTAGCAAACTATATCGCTCAGAGGTCCTCACGTCTTCTGTTAAACACGGGTCTCACGGTCACAAGCTCATCAGTTTTGGTCACCAAACAGAGGTAATTGCTATATACCTGAGATCGGTCACATTCACGTTTACACAATCAAAGATACTTTCCTAGCAGGCACAGGATATAGACTCCAACGTCGGTCAGACGTTGGATTTTGGTTGAAAATGAAAGTTGGGTTGACGTCTAAATCCAATGTTTGTTAGACATCAAGCTCCAACGTTGGACAGTTGTTGAATTTTGGTTGGAGTAAACCAAACCAAAAGGTGAAATGCATGGCCGTACACTTATTACCAGCTTCACTTAAAACTAACCAGATTTACTTTATTTAATTTCCGTTTTAATGAAATCATTATTTTGTATTTTAAAGTCACCATGATGGTGGTTAGCGTTTGCTTTAGTTGTGCTCTTGACCCTTAATTATATTATATAACATTTTGTGTGGCTGCTATAACTGTGTGTTTATAAAGCATAATTGTTGTAGCTAAAGAAGCCATGAGATCAAGTGATATTGGCTGTTTCTTGATGATGATGACGACGTTGATATCATCATGTAATTGCCTGAATCCCTGCTCTAGTGCTTTGATTATATAGGACTTGTGGTTTTAATTTAGTTTGATTCTACAGCATATCTAGCAATGTTGTTTATCAAATAATATACTTGCTTTTTAAAAACTATTTAGTGCACAAAAACTTTTAATCTATGGCATTACTTAGATGCACACAGGCATCAAGAAACAGTGTATGAATCTCAACAATGGTAAAAATCAAACAAAATATCCTGATAATCAGATCAACTCTGAGCATAAAACAAGCTACAAAAAAAATCCAGCTGCATAATTTATTAATGCCGCAATGCATGCTGGGAGATATGGGTGAGTTTTGATTGGTGGTACCCAGCATGCACTGCAGCATGAAGCATTTCATTGATTGCCACCATTGTTGAGAGTCATACACTGATTTTTGATGGCTAAGTAATAATGTAGAGGAAAAAGATTAATGTACTAAATGTTTTAAAGATGTTCCTTTATATTATTTGAACAGCAATATTGCACTCATGCTGTAAAATTAGATGCTTCTATGGTAAAAAACAACAACAAAAAAAACACCTAAAGACACAAATTTTGTGATTCAGGTAATTACATGTTGATGATTTCATCATTATCAATAAACATCCAACATCACCTGATTTTATTTCCTCTAAGCTTTTTTGCCACAACAAATGTGCTGTATAAACACAGTTTTGGCAGCCCGAGAAAATTTCATATTTAAAAGTCAAGGATCAAGAGTCCAACTAAAGCAAACGCTAACCACCATCATGGCGACTTTAAAATACAACTATTGATTTCATTAAAACGGGAATTAAATAAAGTAAATCTGGTTAGTAATAAGTGAAGCTGTAATGCTGTTTGAGTTGTTGACTCCTCCTCTGCTGAGATCTTCACAGATTTAATGTGCTGCCATGCATGTCACATTTTTTTGTGGTGCTTATTCCAACCACAATTCAACATCTGTCTGACGTTGGAGCTTGACGTCAAACAAACATTGGGTTTAGACGTCAACCTGAATTTCATTTTAAACCAAAATATGACGTCAATGAAGTTTAAACACAACACGTTTTTGAGGACTGATAAACTTTGGGAGAAGATCTGTGAATCAGGATACTTGATGGTAGTGGTAATGATGATGATGATGATGGTGTCACAATTAATAAGAATCCAACATCACCTGATCACTGTGGCGAGCAGGTCTCTGCTGAGATCTTAAAAGATATGTTAGTGTTTATGTTACTGTTAAATTTTGTGGGTCAGCATTGCACTGAAGAGCAGAGCCTGTACTTCAGTCCAAGAGAAGACCAAGAAACATTGATATTATGCTGCATGTTGCTTTATTTAAATATAAATTACTGTATTGCAGTGATGTTTATTAGATAATTTATTTTAAAAAATGATGATGTCACTTCTTAATTCAAATACACAAAGTATTTGAACAGTATTGTTTAATAAATGTAAATACATGCACAGTCCATTGTTGTCCCCAACACTCTTTTGTATGTCTTTGTATTAACAACTTACAACTTTGAGTAAAACATGCTTGACAAATTTAAGGCAATCAGATCGAATCAGATGAAAACCCATCTGCTCCACACCAAAAACTAAACCCATTTCATGAACACTCTCAATCTCAGGAGTCCCAGTGGCAAAACCTGGATAGATGAAGGCATAAGACCCTGCAGCCTGAGGCATGTACGATATTGTACTTTCGTGACCTCTCTGAACTGCGACAGAAAATTAATTAGAGAGAGAACGCGCTCTTATGAGAGACGCCCATTCAAAGACGGAGTTCAACTCCAAGCCCAGGAAAATGTGTAAAATAGCTTTTGTTCACATTCACCCTGAACCCGAGAGATGTGATGTGCGCGAGCACACGGCAGGTGTCCTGCAACATTTTCTCCTTCGATTCAGTTATAATGAGCCAATCGTCTATGTATGTCAAAATCCTCAGTCCTGACATTCTCATGGTGCTAAGCCCGCCTCCGCACACAGACAAAAGCTCCGAGGGCTTAACTGAAGCCCGAACGGGAGAACTATGAATTCGTAACATGTGCCTTGGTAGGCAAAACGAAGAAACTTTCTGTGTGGCGGATAAATGTTTATGTGGAAGAAAGCATCTTTCAGATCGACCGATGTGAACCAGTCGTTCCGTTTTATGGTGCGGGCGAGCGAGCCATGAGTTAACATTCTGAAATTGTATTTCCTCAAATGTTTGTTCAACACACAGAGGTCCAAGATTGGGACGGAGAGATCCGTCCTTCTTTGGGACCAGGAAATAATGAGAATAAAAATCCCTGATTTGCGGGCACCACCTGAATGACTCCCTTGTTTAGAAGGGAAGATATTTCCACTTTCAGAATTTGTGCGGCGCTCTCCTTCGTGTGTGAAGAGAGAACGCCGTTGAAATGCGGGGGTTTCATTACAAATCACCCACTCGGGAGCCAAAACAGTTTGCCAAGCCAATTCGTGACTCGCGAGTGTTCCCACCCGAGCCGAAGTGGCACTGTGTGTACCCAGCTGGCTCATTTGTGATGCAATGTCCTCTAATGGACGAACTAGGGATGACATGCAGGGGTTCAAAGAGGCCCAGCACTTTCCCATCACTTTTCCATCATAAATGTCTCTTTCCTGGTCGGTGGTGCTCTGTGGCACCAGCTACTCAATGTTGAGGTGAGCAGCCACTGGCTCACACACTTCCAGGAGGATGGACTGGGACAAGGCCGCAGGAGCGTTGGCCTGGGGAACGCCAGAGGGCGGGATGACCTCCTCGTCCTCTGATACCCCTTTTCCACCAACAAGAACCAGGTGCTGGTTCAGAGCTAGAGCTAGAGCGGTTCGGAGTTGGTTCTACTGACGGTTCTTCTAAGAACCGGTTTGCCTTTCCACAGGCTAGAGAGCCAAAACAGAGCCAGATCTTATGTCACTGTGTATACATCTCATGTTGCCCAGCAACGCTAGCGCGGCAGCGCCAAACAAAAACACACCAGGCTTGTTCGAGATGGTTCGGCTTCACGCAGACCGATCGCCGCGTGACATTAAAGCACTGCGAAAGCGATCCAAAAGCACAAGGAGTTGTATGCTCTCCAAATACTCCCGGAGCTCTGATCGGTCAGCGCCGCTCCAATGCATCTCGAACAAGTCTTACATCAACAATGGCGTTCGTTGCGTTACTATTGATGCTCATGGCTTTGCGAAACTACATCGGCATCCAAACACGGTGAATCCAACGCGTTCATGCAGCTCGCCGTAACTTGCATAGACGGAGATTACAATCGAGCAGCTATTAGCTCGATTAGCAGCTATTTAAAAAATGGCGGTCACAAGTTTCTTTTCGTCTTGTTGGTCACGGTAACCCCGCCCCCAGCCCCTGACGCAAGTGGTTCTTACTCTAGCCCAGCAATGTTTTGGTGCTACTTAAGAACCACCTTTACTGGTTCGGAGCTGGTGCTTTGGTGGTCGAAAAACAAAGAACCGATTTGAAACTAGGCTCTGGCTCCGAACCAGCACCAGCTCTGCCTTGGTGGAAAAGGGGTATGAGACCCCGAGAAGGCCCGCGTCTTTGTCTTCACCAGAACTGGTTGGCTCGTCGAAGAGCGGGAGGTTGTCCGCGAAGATGTCCTCCTCGGGGAACGCAGGATTGGGCTGGTCAGCACAGATAAGAGAAGTCGCGCTCCGGGAGGCCCCCGGTAGCACGTCGTCGTCACCATGTCCCTCATCCGAGTCAAGCAATGACTGCAGTTCCCCGGGTTCTCCAAAGTCTCTTCTGTGTGCTTAAGGCCCAAGCAGACCACGCAGAACGGGTGAAGGTCCTTCGCAGCAATTAGCGCACCACATGCGGCCGGGCAGGCCCGTGATAGGCCGTCCCCAGGAGAAGCGGCAGATTGAGAGAGCGACATACCGGCAAAAAAATATGTGGCGGGCAGCCGTGGAAAGGGAAACAGGAGAGAAAATGCGAGAGCGTGGGCGGCTCAGAAGCAAACACAGCTAAACTAGGTAGAAAAACAATTGTCACGCCTGGCGGAGGCTGATCTGCCGATTTTTCCTCCTGCAGACACGTAAGGTGAGCAGCGTAAATCCAACCGAAGTGTGTAAGCACAGAGCTCGCGAGAAGTGAATGTCAACTGGAGAACAGTAGCGCATACAGGCTTTATATGCCCTCAGGCAAGGGGAAGGGGCCTTAACTGGCATTGGCTGCGCGCTTCTGTCTGTCTTGCCAGACTTGGTGCAATTGGATGCTTCTGCAGAGGTCAGATACGGATGCCCTTCCCATAGGTGAATCTCGAACAAGAAATTATGAAAGAGAACTACAGAAGAGCTCAACTGCTCACTGTATCATATAATTAACAACACAAACTATCAATGAATGAGTCAAACTCACTTAGACTGCTGACAGTTTTTTTTCATACATCATTTTATTACATCCATGTATGTGGTTACAGTCAAATCATATAAAACAGAGAAATCGCTCCAGAACTCTGTCCTGTCTTACCTGCTCTCGAGGCAGTAACGTGAGCTCCACAGAGTCTTCACTCCTATTGGAAATTCACTGCTCATTTGTATAGTTAAACTTTTCTGAACTTTTGTCACGTGACTCGCATCGCTTGACATGCCTACATTCTGTCACTGTCGTTCATGTCGCTGGAGGTCGCCAACCCTCCACTGAAAATGAATGGGATCAAAGCCACTGGAAGGCAAGTCTGTAACCTTAGCTGAAAAAAGTGTAACGCCTGCTAACACTGCAGCACACAGGGAAGGAGACAAGAGGCTGTTTTTTTTAATGGATTTAAATGGAGAAGAGGCTTCACTACGCGGAATAAACTGTTTGTATGTGGAAATAGCTTATCGTTTAATAAATCTACAGCCCATTGGCTAATCTTCAACACGTTGGTGTTACTTATAACATTTTCATAGCCAAAGTCTGATTACAGTGTATTCAGCACAAACTCTGCTACAATAATATGTGAGCAGCATGTAAAAGTTTGTAGTTTTGAGAAAATTACGTTTATGCGTAGTTAGTGAATTTTTCATGTCACTAAATTCATGTGAATTCATGAACTGGATTTCGTAGCCTTGAATTTTTTCTTCAAAAAGATGTGAAAACCATCCTGGCCACCCACCCATTCACATAAAACAAAAAGATATTGATTTAATATCTTAGATATTGATTTAAAATTTGCAAGACATGTTTGTGTTAGAAATATTGTGTTAGTAGAGGCGTAAACACGCACACAAAGTCCACGAGTGCATCTCTCACCTCTGTCACACTTTAACCTGGAGTGACTTCAGACCTACTTTCACAGACCTGATTAAGCAATGCAGTGTTTCGTCAGAGGGTTTAGGATGTAAAACCATGTGTCATGAACACTAACTGTCCCTGTCAATCAAATCAGCTCTCAAAAAGTGTCAGTGCAGTCAAGCCAATAATATCACTGAATAGTAAGTGTCCCCAACTAAGCAAGCCAAACGAAACCTGGGGGAAGCCACTGTGGCTCAGAGTTTGCAAATGAAACATTTCGAAACACTCAAAAACATTTTTTGAGAATTTATGCGCATCTTGGCATTTCCATCCAGCATTTTTTAATACGATATCCCAAAATTTGCATAAAAATAGATGGAAGGAAATAGCTATTATTTAATAGCTATTACTTTTCCTATTCAGCCTGTGATGTTAATCATTTTGCACTGGTCTGATGTTCAGCTATTGTCTTTAAACAAACAGTAACTAACTACCCTTTGGTACTATATATTATAAATGGCAATGAAAAATAAAATGGCAATAGAAAGCTACTGTAAATGGTTCATTCTCAGCAGAAAGAGCAACATTTTTCCTCTGTTCATTTGGCCTGATATATTGATGGCCAACTGTGTCAATAGTAAGGTTGCATCACTATATTACACAGCCGTGCTAACACGTCTGCAATAGTTCAGACCAAAGATTATTAAAAAATTGTGCAATACAATTTTATACCTGGGCAACATCTCTGTACTGCAATATATCAAAACAATAGTGTATCATGTTGATAGTTAATGTGATGAACTTCACATGTGGTTCCTCTGCTATGTGAACTTGAGAAGAACTGACTTGATACATTTATTAATAATCACCATAACACCAACTCATTCAAAACACATTGAGCAAAAATGATAAAAAAAGCATTTGAGACACACAGACACTTGATCAAATGATGTTTACACATTACAAGTGACTTGATGGTTTAAATACCTAAATTGTGCCGCTGTACTGAAAGACGGTTGGCATTCGTCCTCCTTTCCCATGGCTGAACCTTCACCTGTCTGAGGATGATTAGCTTTTATCGCCAACTGTGTCAGGGGTAGACAGGAACTGTATGCTGTTTTGATTATTGCGCACTTGTGCAAGCAGGTCTGAGAACATAAACAGTGAATTATTGCATAACAGAGGAATTTCAGTTCCAGATACGAAGTGTCTTCATCTTCAACCTATTTACTAGTAAAAGTCAATGAGATGAACTCTAGCCTTCTTTTTCCAGAACAATGCTAAACTTCTGGCATTGATGGTTCCATGAAGAATCTTTAACATCCATGGAACCTTTCCATTGCAAGCAAAATTAAATAAAAGGTTCTTTATAGTGAAAAAGGGTTAATTAGAATTAAATGTTAATAATTGCAGAAATGAGTCAACAAACTGAGAAAGGGTCCAAAGAGAAAACAAACGTTGAACACAATTCCTTTGCATAAGGCCGGTTTAATAAAAAAAAAAGGAAAAATGACAATACTTACATTTCTCACAGGTTAATTGAGTGATAGCCTACAGTACACAAGATTACAATTATGTAAATTCCCTTTTTGCATTATGGTATATATTTTGACCATTTTTAATCAACATTTTCATCATTAACATTGTCAAGTTTGCTTTCTCGATTCTCAAAATGCAATATTTCAGTTTCAAACAAGCAGTTAAGACACGACAGCCAGAGCACCGTGCAAAACAGACCAATAATCATAGGGGAAAAAAAACATAGAAAAGAAACTATTTGTGGTCAGTCACCTTAAAGCCCTATTTTTTCTTTAGTATGTCAGTGTGTACGAGGTTAAGGTGACGAATGAGCCTGCGTTTTTTTTTTTTTTTCCTTCGCTATGAATGAAGTACATTCAGTTAACATGAATCTGGACGTAAATGTGGACTTGACGCAGGTTTTAAACTGATTGTAGAATCAATCAAGAGCATAACAATGTGCAATGCATTGGAGAAATCAGCCAAGCAGCATGAAGTACAAGCAGAACACATTTCCCGTAGTTATATAAAAACCTTCAATGCAGTAAGAATGATTTTACAACAATTGCACAAAACGATTCTTACATTAAATCCTTGGCTTTGCGATACTTCATGTTTCTGAGCTCTTTTATGGATCTTTCTGACAGCGATTGAATTGGTCCACATCAGTAGTGCAACAGAACACAGCAGGATGAATCCACAACCACAGTAACAAGCAAAAAAGTTTCTATAAATGTTGTGGTTTTTGCCCTGTGACTCTCAGACTCTCATCGTACAAGCGGACATTAGTGTGCGTCTAAAGACATTCAGTTTGATGCAGACGTTAAAAAGGTGCACTGTACGTCCTCTAGTGTTCATCTGCGGAATACACATAGCCCATGTTGCACTATTCAAACATTTATATAAAAAAAAAAACAAAAAAAACATTCACAATCTGGTAAAAATCATACCTGGTAATGTG